>VWZS01002168.1:63932-85695 GCA_013397075.1 Rhabdornis inornatus | reverse complement strand
CTATATTATAATATCTTATATATTATATATGTGTAATATGTAATATATTTTAATGTATATATACAATATATTATCTATATTATAATATATTATATATTGTATATATGTGATATATAATATATATTACATATATTATATTTTTTAATGTATATATATACACATATATATTTTCATATATAAAAATAGAAGTTGCAGGCAATTAATCAACTCTTCCACCCTGCATTTACCAATACAAATTAATCCTTTTAACTTAATTTTCAATGAACAGGGACCCCTTAACCCAAGTGACAGTTACTGCAGGAGTACCTGAGTCGTTCACGCTGCTGTTCCTCTTGGCGTAGGCACTGCGGACCACCTGCTCGTACACCTGAGCCCCAATGGTTCGCATGTTCTCTCGGATCATGATGCCCTGGGCTTGCATCATGAAGAGGTAGGTGTTCACTGCCAGGGAGGAAGAAAAAGGAATATTTCCATCAGCATCAGCTGCTGTAGGGAAAAGAAATCAGGGTCTTTCGGAGGCACTCCCAGCCTCCTGCCTGATTTCAGCTCCCTCGTGCCAGAGGGATCCCTGGGCTGCAGCAGGGCTGGGATGGGCAGGGACGGGGCAGTGGAGGCGTGGGGCACGTTTGGAAACCTGGCAAGGGGATGTACCCAGCCAAACCTGACTGCCAGGCTGTAAGACAGCACTGCAGCTTAACCAACAGCACTTTCTGCTGCTTAATTAGGGAGGTTTAATCAGGAAATATCATTCTAACAGGAAAGGCAGCTGTGTGCCTGGAGAAGGGCAGGCGTTCCAGACTGCAGCACCCAGGGCTGGCACGTGCCTGCCAGAGGAACCCCACGGGCACCCAAAGGGCATCCGACAGCAGGCTCTGAGCCCCTGGCTTGTCACAGCCCAGGCCACGCAGCAGCACAAGCCCCGGGTCCCCAGGGCAGCCCCCCACACACATTTCTTCCCCTCTCATCTCCTGCTGACCCTGTGCCCCAGCACAGCTCGGGCTGAGCCTGATTAGGTTTCAGTTTAAGCTGACACCAGCTGGCAGGACCAGGCCCCAAAGCAAACAGCAGCAAGCACAGCCCTGTGCCACCAGCAGCTCCCAGGGGACAGCAGGACAGCCACCCAAGGGGACAGCAGGACAGCCACAGCCCTCTTGGTGAAAGTTTAGGCTTAAGAATGAAGTGAAAAATAAAATAAAATCTTGCCATGAAGATACCAAGAAGGGGCAACCTAGGAGGCCTATTCTGCACCAGTAATTACAAACCAGGTCAGAAGACACTCCAGGAGAGATAGAGAGGGCACAGGGTCAAGGAAACAGAGACCCTGCTCAGAGGAGGGCAGCAGCTGATGCAATGTCACCAGGAAACATCCAGCCCAGACAGGTCATTTCTCCAGCAGCACATCACAGCCTGAAAGCAGCAGCTGGCAGTGCCAGGAAGGCACAGCCATGGCTGGAGTCACCGGGGGCACGGGCTGGGGACAGCACTGCCACCCGAGAGCAGGGGTGCCCACCCTGGGTACACAGCCCTGCACCCCCACGGGCTGCCCTCCTGCCCCTCTCCTGCACCCACACACTGAGGCAGCTCCAGAAACGCTGCCAGACGCATTTCCCAATCCCAACTGCATTTTGTTTTCACACAGCAAAGTAAATATTTGAAAGGGGGATGGAGCCCCACGTCATGCCCAGCTGCTGCCCGTGCCCAGCCTGTCTCTGAACCATGGGAATCACGGGATTTTCAGAAACAACGGGGTCAACTGCATCAAGTGCTTGGCAACTGAATGTCTTGAAATGCAATTTTAAATGTCCGTTTCCAGCCCCTCCCTTCCCATACACTACCCTTCAAGTGATGGCACCTTTAGCCAGCAATGAGCAGGAGCTGGCTCAGACAAAGCTGCACCCAAACCCTCCTGGCTCACCCACCTGCCCTGGGGCCAGCGCTGGAACAGAGTGACCACCAGGGCAGCTGGAGACAGCTACAGCTTAAATGTGAGCTCTGGGGCAGTTCTCAGCAAGGCAGTGACAGTGAGAGGTACCAAGTGCTGCTCCTCCTCAGAAAAACAGGGAATTTGCTCTAACAGATGCCCAGGGATACAGCTCAAGGAAAAGCCGGCATTCTGATACAGCACCACAGGCCAGAAACAGAAGTAGCTGAAATTCCCCATGCAAAGCCTTACACCCAAAATCTTCAGAAGTTCACAATTGTCAGCTCAGAGTTCAGCACAAACGGCAGCACCTCCCAGCCCCAGCAGGGCAGCACAGCCCCAGCTTTGCCAGGCAGCTGCCAGCAGGATTTAGGAGAATAGGGGCTCCTGCAGGAGCTGGCAGGAATGGGCTGTTGGGGTGAGCAGTGAACAGGGAGCGATGCTGTCGGGCTGTTGGAGCCTCGGGGTGCAGGGCAGGATGCCCAGGGCAGCCCCAGCCCGTGCAGCTCTCCCAGATGACCACGAGCTTTCCTTCAGCTTCCCAGCCCAGCCACAGCCCTGCCTTGGGGGTGACACACTGAGGGCTGGTGCTGGGGGCACCAAGGCCATGTCCTGCCCCAGTGACAGCATCCACAGCTCTGCCAGGAGCCAGCACCAAGCAGCACATCAGCCATGGGAACAGCATCCTCCAGAGCCAGGCACAGCACAGCAGAGCATGGACAGAGCACCACCACAGCCCCCAGCACACACACAGAGAGCCCAGGAACCTCCCAAAAAAACACAGAGCATCCTCCAGAGCCAGGCACAGCACAGCAGAGCATGGACAGAGCATCACCACAGCCCAGCAACCTCCCAAAAACACACAGAGCATCCTCCAGAGCCAGGCACAGCCTGTCTGCTCTGCACAGAGCAGTGGGGGCTGAAGCTGAGCTGCTGATGGGTCCCAGGCTGCTGCTGAGGAAGCGACAGCGGGGCTGCACCTTCCAGCCCACACCGAGCTGGGTCAGCGGTGAAAAACAGCTCGCTGATGCTGATCAAGTAATTTCACTTTCTACTTCATTATGCTCTGACTTGCTGGGTAAAGCAGATCCAGGTTTGGTGAAGCATGAAAGAACAGGAGAGACAAACGAGCATGCAGCCCCTGGTTAATCTGAGGAAGAGGGAGGTTTGTGAAAGCGCCGTTTGTGCCTCGGCACAGCCACATGACACAGCCTGGCCGGGCTGCCCCGGCAATCCTGAGCAGGCTGTCACAGCAGCCACCATCCCAGGGGACTGGGGCAGCAACAACACCAGCTTTGTGTCCGGCAGCAGTTGCCTTTTCACTATTAACCCCTTTAAGGAGATGATTAAGGAGATACCTGGCCAAGGATGACGTGCCATGAACACTCCACACACCAACAGCAACAGCCCCCAAAGACCAGAGCCCCTTCTCCTACCCCCAAAACAAACCTGCATGAGACAAGCTTCACAAACACTGTGTTTATCCAGAACACACAATTCATTCAGGTCACAAAATCGGATTTAAAGCACAGTATTGCAGACATTTCACTCCCTGTGTGCACACACTGCTTAGATCAGCTCCAGGGGCTGCCGTGGCCAGGGTTGGGGCTGCACCAACATTTGGGAATCTCTGTGCCACCGAGCTCAAATCTCACTCCCCCTCCATTTGCTGCCTTTTTGATGAGCAAATTAGCCATGCTCTAAATTTATTAAGCCTGACCTGGCTGGCCCTGCAGAGCCCAGAGCCCCTGATCCCTCCCTGAGCATTCCCTGCTGCACACTCAGGCTCGTGGTGGGCTTGGCCTGAGCCGTGCTTCAGGCACAAAGCAATTCTCCCTGTTGTGATATATTGCTAATCTCATCACACAGGATGATCTCGAAAATTACATCGGCCTTCTGCCTCTCTTCCCTCTGAGCATGTGGCACTTGAGAGCACAGCACGGAGTGACAACAGCCTGGCTACTGCCACTGGGCAGCTGGACAAGGACAGCCAGGGCAGAGGGCAGTTGTCCCTTTTTCTACTAACTTCCAGCAAAGCCTCACTCCCCACCCAGAAAACAGGCAGAATTTAAGAGTCCATCTGCCCAAGTAACTGCCTGAAGATTATTCTTGTTGGTTCATTAAAGGACAAGTCAGCCCCGCTGTGGTTTAAACACATGGAAAACATGACAGCTTGTCACCAGCTGGAGCAGAGGCACAGGGCTGCACCCCAGGGCATGGCACCCCAACCTCTGCTCACAAGCAAACTGGGAGAGCAAGTGCTCACTCAAGCCAGGAGTGGAGTGACAACATCTTCAGCCAGGGAAGTAAAGTCCAATTACATAAATGAGCACTGAAGTCTTCCTGTAATCATTTCTCTGTTAGTATTTTCGGAGCACTTCTAATCAAGAAACAGCTGACTCTCCCACGGAAAATTAGTTTCATCGTGATGATATGTACTAGAAGAGGCAACAGGGTAATTTGCAGCTTGGGAGCTGATTCAGAAGAGGCCTGACTGTGATCTCTGCCAGCCACTGACACAGGACAGACACAGACCTGACCTGCCTCACTCCTGACCCATCTCCTGTGGAAAGGACCTTCCTGCAGCATCCCTCTGCCAGGGGACAGCAGCTGCCCCGAGCTGGGACAGACAGCCACTGGGACTGGGGCAGGAAGAGGGGCCAAGTGGCTCAGAGCAGCCCTGCATGCCTGCAGCAATATCAGCACCCAGCACGGCAGCCAGGCTTTCCTGAGGAAGGAGCCAGTCTTCCTCTACTTTGAGATTTAGGGCTTTCTGCCACATTCAGCACTTTTCCCATTCATTACTTCACTCATGCTGCAGAAGCACAGAGGGGCTGTTGGAGTTCATCATGGTCTCACTGCTACGTGCAGCCTCCTCCTGCCAGCCCCTGGAGCCCCACAGCAGCAAGGGCAATCCCTGCCAGCCCCTGGAGCCCCCATTTCAGCAGCATGGTCACAAACCAATGCAGCACCAGAGAAGCTCCTCCTGAACACTCTACCAGATGCTTGGAGTGGGTACAAGGTGCCCAGCAGTGGGACACCTCTCAGGGGAGATGCAGCAGTGACCTGGAAGGGGTCAGGGACCCTTCAGAGGGTCCTCAGGCAGCAGGGGGGTGCTCAGGTCACCCTGCCAGGTCCTGCCCACTGCAGACACCTCTGCAGGGCCCAGGACAGTGAAACCAGCAGAGTCATGTCTAGTTAAGCCTTGTGCTAAGCTCCCCCCGCAGATCCCCAGCATCAGTGCAGCTCCATTAGCATTAGCAGTACAAAGGGGTTTAATCAAACTAAGCCTCTAAGGCACTGATAGACAGTTATGATGGTCTTAACTCATAAATAACCCAACTAGGAAAAGTAGCAGCATCCCAGTGTTAACACACCATGAGACCTCTGTCTCTATCAGCTTTCCAGTGGCACTGTATTCCCCAGACATGCTGAGTGCCACAACAACTAAATAAGAGGTTCCTATTAGTTTTAGAGAATTTAATATTAATGCCATCACTGTTACTTAGCCCTTTGCCTCTAAATAGCACAGGAAGGAATAATTTGATACATTAAATGGTCTAAGAATTAACAGTGCAGCAGCAGCAGCACTGAGCTGGTAATTACAAACCACTTGTCCCCAAAATTGGCAAGTTGGCAGCTTGCACGTGCACACAGCATGCAGGAAGATGGGAGGCTAAAGTGACACTCACTCAAAACCTGAATATGGGGAACTTGTATCTAAACTGTCTCACAGAAAAATGACCCTGGGGAAGCCTCAGCAAGGGGAAGAAAATCCATACTATTCCAAGAGACGCTAAATTTTTCATGTACACCTTTAAGGTGGCAACTTCTATGTGCACTGCCACAGCTGCCTGCACTGAGGTGTTTGTGCCACTCGCTCTGGAAAGCACTGCACTGGCTTCAGGATCCCCAGCAAGAGGAGCACAACGTGCTCTGCACACATGGGAGGACTCAGAAGGCCAAAGGAACTCATAAAACATCTGCAGCACCAAGCAGCTGTGAAAGGAGCTCTGCACCCCAACAGCAGGCAAGGGGATGGGACTGAGCCCCGGGTGGGACTGAGCCCTGGGTCACCGGGAGCAGCACCAACATTTGCAGCAGGCAGCCCCGTGCAGGTGGAACAGGAGCACACAGCTCACCAGTGCAGTAATGCCAAGGGGGGCTGTAAAACCACACTGGGCTCTGCAGATCCCACGAGCAATGCAGGTCTCTGCTGCAGTTCCTCTCTTTGAGGAAGGGCACAGTGACATGTGCAGGCTGGAGCACAGAGCACAACAATCCTTTGCCCAAGTTAAATATTACCCTTCCTCGAGAGATTCAGGCTCTCCTACTTTAATTGCCACTCAGGAGATGCGATTGCCCATGCTGCATGTCCTGTTTATTTTCCATCCCTCCACGCCCTCCTCCAGCCAGCCTGCTCTCCCCAGAGCAGCACAGCATCCTCTGGCAGCAGCTGCGGTGCAGGCAGAGCACGAACCCGCACACGAAATGAGCAATCAAAGGCTCTTGAGCAGGAGCTGACACCGACCCGAGCTCCGGGCAGGCAGCACCGGCTGCTGCTACCACAGCAAACATCGACACTTCCAAACACTCACAGCTCCGCGTTTGTTCCTTCGGTTCATTAGGAGACAAAGGAGTGGGAATTCCTGCATCCTGGACACCCTCTGAAGGCATCAGGAATCCCAGCGACCGAGCCCAGTGCTCGTGTAGGAGCAGGACGAAGAGAGGGAGAGCTTTTGTTAAGGAAAATAATAAATAAGAATTAAGTGAACGCTTGGGCAAGCAAGGGAGAGGAAAATCGGGCAGATCCTCCCCAGCGGTGTCCTTGAAGCGGGAGGGCAGGGAAGGACATGGGCAGCTCCTCATCCCCTGGGCCATGGGAACTGGAACAGCTGCAGGAGACAAAGGAAATCCTCCACTGCAGGCAGGCCCTGGAACCAGCCTGGGCATCCTGCTCAAACAGGCACTCACAGGACGTGCAGGAAAATGGGGACACGTGGAGAGGCGCTGCCTAGGAAATGCAGTCAATAGGAATTCCACCAGTCCTGCACCAGCTGGAAGCAATCTAGGATACAATCAGACCACAGCAGAGAACAGGACACAGGTGGGATTTGGATTTAAAATTTCTGTATACATCAAACAGCAGTTAAATAGATTTTGAAATCATTGGTTTGTTAGTCTTCCAAATTAGGAGATTATACCCATTGGAGAGTACCCATTGGAAATTGTTAAAAAATAGCTTAAGAGTAATGGATCTACTGACTCAGCTCACACACCACAAACTGCACTGTCTGGAGCTTTAACACCCTGACTTTGATGGAGAAAAAAAGAACAGGTTCTGTTGTTTTGGTTATTCCCCCCCAAAAAACCAAAGACCTGATTTTTCAAGCATGTTTTACGAGTTCAGCGTGGCTGAACAAAAAGGGTTATCACATGTACAGCCTCATGTCTGCTGCAAGGGAGCGGTTCCAGGGGGCTCCGAGAGCCTCTTCCAGGTCAGCGCTCTGCTGCCACAGCGGGCTGGCCCGGCCGGGCTGGAGGAGCCACGGGCACACGGGGAGGGGGCCCTGGGCTCGCCACATCCAGGCACGGTCCAGCATGTCCTATTTCCACTGGTCCAGCATGTCCTATTCCCTATTTTTTTTCTTCTCCCAAAGAAAGAGCTCGGGATAAGCCCCGCTCCCAGCCCAGCTCGCCCACGGTGCCTGCGCGGTGCCAGGGGAGCCGCAGGGGGATAAAGGGCAGAGCCAGGGCAGGGACTCTCACTCCGGCCTGTGCTGAGCCTGTCCCTGTCCCCAACCTCTGCAGGGCAGGTGGGGACACCCCAGCAGCCCCCAGGGAGGGACACCCGGCTCACCTGGACCTGCTGTTTCCCCCTCGCTGGGGCTAAAACGCCCAGGACAGCCCCATTAAAGCCCCCCAGCTGCCTCAGCCCTGCCAGCACAAAGGCTGCTCTGCAGCAAGCACGATTTGCACCATGGAGACCGAGCAGGGATCCCTCTGCAGCAATACCCCAGCCTGGCCCTGCTGGGGTTTCTCCTCTGGGCATGGCCAGGTCCTGGGAAAGCAGCCATGCCAGCAGCCGGGGAAGGAGCACAGCCACAGCCCCACCTCCACACTGTGCATCTGCCTGGCTTGCCAGCCCTTGCAACTCCTAAAAAATTCTCCAAGCTGGAATTCTTCAATCACGTGGGATGACTGTTGTCCGAGATTTTCAAAGGCAGCAGCTCAGAGCTCCCTGCCAAGGGTACTCTCACCATGCAGTGCCATTTAAGACCCACAGCAGCTTGGCCTCCACAGTCAGATTACAGAGTTGTTCTTGTCTGCAATAATTAAAGGCAACACTGTGAATGGCCTCTCCAGCTGCTGTGTTTTATTAGAAGCAAAAAAGCTATCAGAGAGAGGGTGCAACTTTGAACTTCCAAAACACAGACCACTACCTACGGGATTCTGTAAGAACTCTGACGTCCTGAGACATTTATCAGCTTTGTTGTGAGCTATGCAACCTTGGAATACACAACATTTTTATATGATTTTCTTTGGCCTGACAAGCAAACTGGTAATACAGCTGCTGTAAATAAATTAAATGATTCCATTATCAGTGTAGGGAATGACTTCACTGGAAAAAAAATCATCCCTCTATCTGTGAACTCATTTAACACCTAAGAGACCGTCCATCAAATCCCAGCCTGTGTGACACCTCCGTAGGTATCAGCAGAAAAGCCATGGCTGAGTCTGTTTGGGATGCCATGAACAGAAAAAACCCTTCCTTCCATCAGCCCTCAGACCTGTGCTGTCTGTGCCCTTCAGGACCAGACCCCGGGCTGGGCACACACAGACTCCGTGCAGGGACAGGCTCGTGGCTTGTCCCCAGCTCTGCCCTTCTCTCCTCCTCTGCTGGCTTGTCCCTCCTTCCCAGGCAGGACCAACACTTGCCAACAGTGTGGCCACGGTGGCACCAGGCACAGGAAAACCCTAACCCTTATCATGGAAGGGGAATAGAACACCCTGGTGCCAGGGAGCAGATCAGCACCACCCTGTACCACAGCACCACGCTCCGAGCTGTGCCCAAGCACTGCCAGTGAGTTACACATTAATCCCAGATAAGCAGTCACAAGGATATCGAGCCAGCCAGCTCAGCAAGGGATCAGCACTTGCACAGCCCCGAGTTGCACCAGGGCTCAGGGGACATCCCCTGGGAGGAACAGGAAGCTCACGGCCCCAACTCCCACCCCACCGGCTCAGCTGGGTTTGTACAAATAGGGAACAACCTGGGCAAGTCCAGCAGGGGCTGGCTGTGACCTGGCTGTGGAGATGGGGCACAAAACATCCTGCCTGTCCCTCTCCTCCATCGCTGCCTCCTCCTGCCCCAGCCACCAGCACTGATCCGGCTCTGCAATGGTTGGGGAGGGACGAGCACACACAGGGGCACATGAGGGAACAGCAAACATCCTTCTCCTCCCTCCCTCTCTCCCACTGAAACACCTTTAAGCTCCTTGCACACAGCAGCAACTTAAGTTTCCTGAAGAGACTTGAGTGTCTGCCAAGGGTTCTGACCACTGTCTCATTGATATGTGTAGCGGGGGGAAAAATAATAAACTAATCAATTGCAGCCTGTCTGCAGCCAGAAGCTGAGCTCTGCAAACATACAGCTACCTGGAAAAACTAAACACATCAGGAATGGGAGGCCAGCGCTCCCAGGTGGAACAGCCAGGAGAGCTGAGCAGGCAGAGAGGGCAGGGCTCCTCTGGGCCAGGGCAGCCCCAAGGGGCCCCAGGAAGGAGCTGGTTGAGGCTGGTACCCCACAGACCCTGCCCACACCAGCACCTCCAACCCACAGGGCATGGCAGCATCCCGAGATGTTTGGGGATTTGTGACCCCTCCCCAGGCAGGGGGGGACACCCCACGTGTGAAGGGGAGGCAGCTGGGGGAGGGCAGGGTGGGGAAAGGGTCAGTGCCAGCCTGAGCCTGCTCTGTCACCAGCTCTGCAGCACAGCAGAACGGACAATCACCGTGTTGACAGGAGTTTTTCTCTTTTAATTAGGTGAAAGCAGGGTTAACCTCGAGCATCCTGAAGCTAGGCAGCTCCGGCCCCCCCTTCCTGCCACAGCTCCCTCCATCTGCTCTTGCCCTGCAGCCCTTCCCATGCACAGAACAACCAACCCTGGAGCTGCCACACAGGGCCAGGTACCAGCAGGGACCCTGCTGCTGCAGCCTAGAAACTGTCAGGCCATTTGTACAGCCCAAGGCACTCAAAGTCAGGCTGATGGGGAGATTCACACTGACAAACCTGCCCAGGCCTTTGAAACACAAAGGGCTGCTGGACCAATCCTTGTGTATAACTCCACATACGAGTCAGGGTGATGCACAATGGGTCTGGGCAGGAAGAGAACTGAGGCAGCACCTTATTTGCAGGTTTGCTTAGCAATAAATTAAACATGGAACATTTTACACCTGGCTGTCACACAAGATGCTCTGCCAGCCCCACACCAGGGCTCAGGCACATCCAGGAGAGATGGGGCAGGCAGGACAAGGGGCCCACAGCACAGGCAGGATGTGACAGAGCACATCCCTGCATTTGCTCCAGGGTAATTCCCACTGCAGGAGGCAGTGAGGCAAAAACAAGGAGGTCTGAGAGGCAGAGGGGAGAGATGTTTGCAAAGTCCCAGGGCTGCTTTATGCAAAGGGAAGGAGCAGTGATGCTGTGGGGAGCACCTGCTGCTGCCTGGGAAGAGCCTGATCCACCTCAAAGCAGAAGCTGCCCGTACCCATCTCTAGCCAAGCCTTTTGGCTGGGCTATTTTCAGTTCTACAGGCAGTGCCCACAGTCACGTTCACAGAGAGGCAGAGCTGTGACCTATGCGTGCCATCCTTGCATCAGATAGCAGCAAGACAGAGGTTGGTTCCTCGAATAAATTTCTCTTTTTAAGAAAAGGAGAAGCTAATTTGAATAACCAGTGTATTTTCAACACTTGCTCAACTGGAGCATCTCACTGCACGCAGGTGAAGCAGTGCAGAACACACTCACAGCTCACAGACGTGGAGACAGGGCACCAACACACCTCTCGTGGCAAAACCCCAACCCTGCAGGAAAGGGACACCACACACCCTGGACAGTGCACTCACCCTGCCACTGCAGGCAGACCCTGACAAGCACAACAGTTCTTAACTGGGAAGTTATTCTAAACTCCAATACCAGCCCATGGGGACAGTTCCTAACCATGGGCTCCCTCTGCACAGCCAAGGCCACAGCAAGGAGTGAGTGTCTCTGGGCTGGCAGCAGCAAGGGACAGCCCCTGCACAACTCCTCTGCAACCAGCAGCAGCTCCCCTGATGCCAAAATCCTGCAGGGACCAGGACAATGCTGCACTGGGGCCAGGATGAGGGGACAAGAGGCCCTTGTGAGCCCCAGCACTGCTGACAGGGAGATATGGGGCTCCCTGTGCAAGCAAGAGAGAGTCTGGTTCCTGCTGCAGAGCCACAAGAGTCAGAGCTGCTTTTCTAGAAGGTGGAAGCCTGACTGCCAAATGCCAGAGCATCTCTCTCAGCTGTCAGCATGAAGCTTTATGTTTCTGGGAACATGGTTTCAAGCTAAAAGCTAGAAAAGGAAGCCTTTCCCCCAGATCCTCCACGCTGGTCAATGACTAGCAATGTTCTCACACTCCTACCTCCCCATGGTCTCAGACTTCCCCAGTCTGGTTCTGCATTTGGTCAAACCTGCCTGCTGAACCTCCGGCTTCTTTGAGAGCACGGCTTGCCACACAGGCACAGGCTGAGCAATGCTCCCATTCAATAGCTGGTCTCCAGACTGGCATTTCCAAGGGCTTTGATCCATTCCAAATAAGGCAATCAGCTTAGCCCTTGATTAAATACATAGCATAATCCACCTAAATCTTGTTAGCTGCAAAGCAAGTTGCTCGTCTCACCAGTTGTGGGTGGCACTGAGTGCCACCCTAGGGCAAGTGGGGCTGTGGCAGTGGGAAGGTGTCCCCTGGGGCATGGCCTGGGCAGGCAGCAGCACTGGGGCAGCTGCTGACCACAGCCAGGCCACTCCAGCAAGCCCCTGTGGACTCAAGATGCAGGAGCTCACGGGATCCTTCTGCAAAGCCTCCCCTGCAGCACACAGCACCCACGGAAGGTGCTTGCCCCCTCCCAGCTGGCAGGTACAGGGAAGGTGCCCCCAGGGCACTGGGGGCCCAACAGCCAGCAAAACCCTTAAAAAAAACCAAAACAAACAGGCAAAGAGAAATCCCTGACCCTGAGCAGGGAGCCAGGCTGCAGCATGGAAGGAAGATGTGCTGCAGCTTTGGGGGAATTTCACACCACAGCAGTTTTCCCTCCCTCGGCAGGAATGAATCAGTAGCCCAGCACTGTGGAGCCTCAGCAGAACAGGAAGGTGCTGAGAGGGAAGCACACCACGAGGGCAGCCAGGAGCCTGGCCCAGGTGAGATGCAGGTGCACAGCCAGCACGTCAGTCCCACACACACCTGAGGGTGCTCTGGCCAGTTCCTCCCGCTGAGAAAGCAGGGAAAAGCAGCACCCCTTCCCTCCTGCTGCCACACCCCTCTGCACTCCCCAGAGCAGGCACCACTGTGGGTGCACACACGGCAGGACATGGGGAGCCTTGGGCAGCCTGGCAAAAGGAAACTTTCCTTCCCCAGGTGACCCCAATCCTCTCCTGCATGGCTCTGGGACCACATTCACAGGTGAGTCTGTCCCAGCCTGCTGGGGCTGAGCACTGAGCTCTGACCATGAGCATGCTGCTCCCCAGCACTGGGGCTGTGTCCCCACACCCCAGCAGCCTCCCCACTCCCACCCCAAACTACACTGGGATAGGAGACAGGAGAGATCTGCTCCCACCCCAAATAACACCGGGATAGGAGGCAGGAGAGATCTGCTCCCGAGATTACAGTGGAGGTGTTACTGAAGTCTTTAGAAGAAAAATTCCCTGACAAGGGCAGGTGCTCCCTATTTCCCTGCAGGTTTCAGACCCAGCAGGTGAGGACTGGCTCTGCGTGCAGGTGACCCACTGGGGGCTGGTCACAGCCTGAGGCAGGAGCCCTGCAGATCTCTGTTCCACGCTACATTAGTGACTCCAACCCTTCCTGCAGCAGCCAGGCACGTTTCATCAGCTACTGGAAGGATTTTAAATTAATTTAACCCCATTAACACATTATATGGCCTCTGTTATCCCAATTACCCTAAAAATCTCAGGTATAGACCTCAAGGGGAGTGCAGGGAAGAGGAAAAAAAATATTTAAAAATTAGTAAGGAAGGGGAAAAAAAAGGAAAAAAAAGTCTTGGGCACAATCCCAAAACACAGTTTCATGCAGATCAGGAAAAAACTTCACAGGACTTCAAACAAAACAAGAAAAAGCAGCCAGCAGAGGCTTTCACCAAAATATCTGCTTTCACCAAACACTAGCCAGGCAGGCAGAGCAGAGCTCAGCTTGCCAGTCACCAGCTGCTGTAACAGGAATCAGGTTTTTGGCACAGGGATCCTCCCCCAAGCCGGACAAGGGAACAGGCTGCCCGCAGAGGAGCTGGGATGATAAATGACAGCAGTTGAGCACTGCAGGGGCATTTCACTGCTTCAGAGGTTGCTGCTATAACAATCTTCTCTGACTCAGCAACTGAAAGGGACGCTGGGAAGGAAGCACCATAAAAAAAAAAAGTCATGCATTATTAATATGGACTCTGGCAGCAAGACATGAGTTGGAAAAACACTGAGGGGAAAAAAAAATGACTGCAGAATAAGAGTGAGCTGCATGTGTGATGTGTGGAAGCATTTCACATTCCTGCAGGAGTGGGGGCCACCCTGTGCCCCTCCAGGGTCCCCAGCTCCAAGGGAAGCCCATGTTTGCTGACAGAACTCAATATCCACGCTGTTCTCAGGCTGCTGCAGAAACCACCACGAGCCCTGGGCATGGCCTGCGCTCCTTCCCTGCAGCTCTGGGCTCTCCTGCCGTGGCACACGGCTGCTCCAGCAGTTTATTTTTATTTACCTGGGCTCTGTGCATCGCCTGCTGGCTCCCCACAGCTCCCCCTGCATCCCAGCCCTGGCAGAGGTGCCCAGGGCTCCGAGGCAGAGCCCACAGCCCCTGCCAGTCCCTGCCAGCCCCACAGGGCTCTGAAATGCCTTCCCTTTCCTGCCAGGTACAGAGGGGAAAAATATCCGTTTGCACTTGACTACCTGGAGCACTGCAGTGTTTGCTTTCCTCTTCTATTCAACTGCTTTGCACAGGTTTTTTTGGAGGCAATTTACAAACATTAGTGTTCACATGGCCATCTTCTCCACTTCCCACCCAAAGTCCTTGCTCCCAAGCTGCTGCTGTGGGGAGACACCATCAATCAAGAGTGTGCCCTGGTGTCACAGGCACCCATGGTGTCAGCCCAGCCTGGTCCCCAGTCTGCCTCTCCAAAGCAAGGGAGGTGCCAACACAGCACCAGGTTTCAGAGTCTCCTTTGATAATTTGTATGGTAATAGCATTCAATAAAACCAATCAATTATTTTGCCATAAAATTCTCTAGACACACAAACAAGCACTGGTCACACTGCTCACACCACAGCAGTGCAGGCTGTTTTGCCTGTATTTGCTTCCTTCCATTATGTGTGCAGTGCCATCCTCCACACAGAATTAGTTCCCAGCCTTTACCTATCAGATTAGAAAAGCTCAGGGAGGGAGAAGCTTCACAGGGGCTGTCTCACACACAGCCCAACCATCACACAGGCACGTGGCTGCTCACTGGAGCAGGAAAACAGCAGGGAAAACAGCACAGGCTGCAAGAGCAAGGGAGACTGAGGCACAAACCGCAGGGAAAAGCACAGCCCTATTTGAACTCCCATCCCCTGGAAGCAGCCTCTTCCCTGCCACAAGAGCTGGGGACAGACACAGACACCCCAGCTTGGGTCCCCTGTGCTGCAAGGGGGGCTGGCCAGCACCCCAACAGCATCCCCAGAGGGGCCCCAGCATGAGCACCCTGCTCAGGGCAAGGCTCTAGAGAGGTTTGTGCCAGCCCAGCATGCCACACACACCCACAGGCTCACAAAGGGCAGAACCCGTTTGCACCTCAAACAAAACCTAGGACAACGACCTTTGGGAAGTCACACACAGTGCCACCACTCGATTTCAGCTACAGCCCCAGCCAGCACTGACCCCTCACCTCCCCCACCAGGACAGAGGCAGGAGCTCAAACTGAGCTTCTCTCACCCCTGCAGAAACATTCACACACCTCGAGAAAGCAAAGTGTCAAACGAGGCTCACTGAAGCTTGTGGCTTTACCAAAAACACCCACAGTCACTACAAAGCACGGTGCATCCCCCAAACACCTCCCCCCAGGTCTCTCCTTCACTTCAGCAACACCAGCAAGCCCCAGGAAATTCCTTTTACAATGAAAGGAGGAGCCCCTGGCCCTGCCCATCGTACTCCACACCACAGCTGCACCCACGAGGACCCTTCCCACCAGGACAGGATGACAAGTGTCACCCGCTGCCACCCCTGGGACTCTTCCAAGCAGCAGATGAGGATGGCCCAGGGCTCTTCTCCTGCCGGGCACTGACATCACCCTCAGCTTTCCAATCCACCTTTCCTTTCAAAATAAGAGCAGCTCCAGAGTAATGCTGAAAGCCCTGGTGGTTTCCATGTTATCTATTTCACATTCCCCAAAAAACCACACCCACCACCATCTCCCAAAAACTTCTGATTTGGGCTTATCTTGCATTTCAACAGCACAGTCCAATATACATTTTCACCTCTATCTCTCCAAACAGGACTAATCCCCATGGTATTTAGAGCTAGTGCTAGAAAAGCTTCAAACACACATTAACCACCCTAGAGCATCCGTGTACAAAATGCTGCCAGCCAAAACCACAGGCAGAACAGCCTGAATGCAATGGAGAAGAAAAAGCCTGTATGGAAATAAACTTTACTAAAATAACCCAGCAAAGGTTTTGTCAAAGTAAATACACACATTGTATTGTGACAATGATGTTTTAAAGAGAAAGGTGTTCAGGGAAGGCTTTTCTTGCTCTGTACAGCTGCAGACCAGCTTCTCTTCCAGACCCCTCACCCTCAGTGCTGCCACAGGACAAGGACAGAGCCAAAGGACACTGGCCATGCCACCACCACTCTGCCACCCCTGCGAAGCTCCCCAGAACTTTCAGTTAAGATGAAATATTTAAAGACTCCATGTGCTTGGATATTTAAATCCATCAGTTGTAGCAGCATTCAAATGGGATCAAGTGCAAACACACAGCTCCCCACACTGCTCATCTCCATTCCCTGCACTGGTCCCCAGGGGGTTCACCATACCCTGCAGAGCAGATGCTGCCTGAGTTAATGCAATTAATGAGTCCACATGGAAGAGAGGCAGAGGAACAGCTCAGGAAATAAAGCAGCAGTGTCAGAGCCCTTCTCTCCACCAGAGCCAGCTGCCACCTGAAGGGCTGAGCCCCTGCTGGAGCCTTCCTTGGCCTCCCAAACCCTTGAAGACCATGGGCTGACAGCATGGGTGGGTTTGCTCTGCTACAGATCACTGAAGTTCTGAAGCATTCAATCTGCAGGAATGAACCAGTACCTGAAGATTTGTGTCTGCCAGGCAGCTTCCACAAGCCAGGCTCCCAGAGACACACGGATGGAACAGGAACTCTTCACATCATCTGCAGCTGCAACAGCCAGTGAGCCACCAGCAAAATAACCCAAACCAGACGTGCCTGACAAACAGCACAGGTGCTCACAGGCAAAGAAAACCCAGTAATTCATCTCCCTCCAGGAAACCTTGTCATCTGCTAGCCTTGAGGTGGTCTCCAACCAACGCTCTGCACCACCAGCACCTTGGAGGCACAGGAGCAGCTGGGTGGGACAGGGCTGCTCCCCACCCCAGCCCTGCCATGTAGGAGCCTCTTTGCTGGAGGAACGTGGTGCTGCCAAAGGAACCCCAAAGCATTTCCCACAGCTGCCACCAGTCTCCTTCTGCTTGTGGCACAGGAGATCCCAAGCTCCAGCTCTTGTATCAAGGAGCACTTGAGGATTTACTACCCCCAATCACTGTCAGATCCAATGACTGCAGTGTCCTCAGTGGGACATGCTGTGGAGCCAGGCTGTTCCTTCCTTAGGCTGTGAATGCTGCTTGGCAGATCCTTTGGGCAGAGAGACTGAAGCAGGGCAGTGCTGCCGTGTTCCACAGCAGGACACCACACTGCTCGTGCTGCCCTGGACATGAAAGCCAGGGCTGTGACAGCACAAACCTCATTTCATTATTCCAAGCTGCACCTTCACCTTCTGTCCCTTTTCAGGCACCCAGCAAACCCAGAAGGGCACCAGCACCCAGCCCCTGCCTGGCCAAGCTGAGGCCATCGTGGCTCACTCACCATGTCCTGCTGGGACAGGCTGGGCACCAGCACCCAGCGTGGCCAGCGAGGGCTGCCCTGGCTGGGGACTCTGCCCTGCCACCCCCTGCTGCCCTGCTGACTCTGCCCAGGCTCCTTCTGCCCCCATTCCCACAGCAGAGCTCAGAATGCAGAGCAGCAGGAGCAGCCCACTGCCCCACAGTGCCACCCCCACAGTGCCACCCCCCTGCCTGGGACCTCGGCCACCCTCTCCCTCTGTCTCTCACCACCACGGGCAACTCAACCACTCCCCACAGTCCCTCCAGCTGGGAGCAGCAAAATCTTTTGCCATTTTCCCTCCAGAACGCCTCTGTGCTAAGATCTGCCAGGCTGATGCATTAAAGGACCAAACTGGATCAGGCACCTTTGGTGAGACAATATTGTTCCAAAAGTGACAAATGAGCTGCACTGAGGCAGCTGCTGGTCCCCACAGCTCTGCTCTGCTGCTCACACAGCCTGACAGAACAGTGTCTCAAAGCCCTCCTGCCTAGCAAAATCAAGTTCTTGCACCATAAATGTAATTCAGGGCTAGTGGCGCTACCTCCATGCCCCGTATGACCTGCTGGGAGCAATTCCTGATAAGTTTGGAGGAAGTAAAGCCAGACTCAATCACAGCTCTCTCTCAAAGGTAACAATCTTTCACCCAATAATTTAAATTCTCAGCATTATTTTCCTGCACCAGATCCAACCAAGTACAACTGCTGTGGAAATCTACGTTTAAAAAAATAAAATTAAATAAAGAGGCTCGGCTCCAGCATCCATCCAGATGACAAAGGAAAAGCCAAGAGCTGCTGCCTGAGCACCAGGGAAAGCCCCTGCGAGCCACACAGCAGCCACCCTCTACACCAGGAGCAAGTTCAAGGTCTGAGAAGTTCCCACTGCTGCAGTTAGAGGTATCCAGATGAAATAACTTGCAGCTTGAAAAAGCATTTCTGCTTTCAGCTGCAGGAGGAAATTCCCTTAATTTCCCAGGCCCCGTTCAAGGAGAATAAAACCAGACACTTGCAGGAAAGCTGCATGAGCCACCACCATGTGAAAACAGGACACAAAGGGATGACCCCACATTCCCCATGGACGAATTCAGAAGCAGAGGATAGGATCAAACAGCTTCTCAAGGTGTTCCACCTCCAAGGCAGCACACTCTTTGTGCCTGCATCATCCTTGCTTCAAGGATGGGCATGGACACAGTGACTCTGGCAAGCCCATTTCTCCACATCCCAACTGGGGAAGGCACAAAGGGCAGGGCAGGGCCTCTGTCCTGGAGGGGCAAGAGCCCCAGTGCCAAGAACAAGCCCTGCACAATAACCTGTCCAGGTGCCCCCTGACCTCCACAACAGGACTAAACTCTTTGCCCAGTGCCAAGCTCTGTTTTTCCAAGACGAGGCCAGTGTGACTTCTCGCAGTGAAAGCCCGGCAGCCCTGTGCCCTGCTGGTCCCTGAGCTCTGGGCACAGTGAGCACAAGGACCTCTCCTCCACACGAGCATCCCCCTGCACCCGCTGCTGCAGGGACACGAGGGCAGAGGGACACAGGGCAGCTCGGGAGCCTGCAGCCACCGCAGCCCGGCTGCCCCTGCTCGTGGCCGCAGAACAATCGGCCACCTCATCCCGCACACAATGGCCACGATGAGACACAGCCACACGATGAGCCGGCCAGGGCAGCGCCGGGAGCAGCGAGGGGGGCGAGGAGAGGCCGCTGTGCCTGTGCCACCGGCTGCTCCTGGCACTCACCTGGGCCATGGGAGCCCAGCAGTGCCATTGCCAGGGCGCTGCGTGGCGAGGACAGGCAGGTATTGGATGTGGGAGCTGGGAAGAAGGCAGCACTGGCTGTTTACATTGGATTGCTCTGGACAAACTTGAGGCCACAAGAACATTTCAGCTCTGTAGGAGGAAACCTTGGTGAAAAACAGGAACGAGGAGCTACCTCGGGCATCACCTAAGTCCAGGCACGACACAAATGTAAGGCAAAAAAGCCCTGGACTCCCTGCAGGAGCCGAGCATGGCTATTTGCTGACAGTAAACACGAATTTCTTCTGCATTTCCATCTGGAGCAGACTGCTGTGTTACCTGGGCCGTGAGGAGCCAAACACCATGGGCAATCAGGCCAGCACTGGGCAAGCAACTCAGAACCCAGGCTGGGCTCCCCTTCCCCATCTCCAAAGGGCACCAGGAGCAGTTATCCAGCTTTTCCAGCTGACAAGCATGCCAGCTCACACCAATGTGCTGAGACAGCACCCAGAAGTGCAACTGTCCCAGTTTTCTCCTGGCACTGGCGCACAACTGCCTGAACACAACACGCCTCGGCAGTGCTGCTGAGATTTTCCCCCACAAACGTGGGGCCTGGGGACAGGCTCCCACCCATGGTGGCAGCACACCCTGCCACGGGGATGCCATCCTGCCACAGGACCATTGCCAGCCGAGAGGGGCTGATGCTGCCCAGGCTGGCTCCAGCCCTGCCATCACCAGCTGCTGACCCCCAGGAGCAGAGCTGGCTGCACAGACCCTTCCCAGCAGCCCGGGGCACCAGGCAGACAAGAGCCCTTCCAGGCTTCAGCTGGTTCAAGCTCACTTGCAGCTTCAGGTCCCATTTATTTGGAATTTTTTTCTCTTAAACTGAGGTACAATCAAGGAATGGATTCATCACTTTCCTGCCCGTGGTTTAACCAATGAACTGCAAGTCTCTCTTCAGCCACTTCCCCAGCATGCCCTACAAGGGGTGGGCTCAGGACAGACAGAGGCTTCCCCCAGGCCCTTCAGTGGCCATGGAAGAGCAGCCCAGCCCCAGTCCATGCATTGAGGCAGCAGCAGGCAGGACAAATGCCCCAGAACTCTCTGCTGACAGCATCTTTCCATCACCTGCACGTGGTTGGTTTATGCAAATCCCCAGCTCTGCTCATGTCCTATCTCACTCGCTCTTCTCCCAAACTTCTACTCACCACTGCAGCCTGAAAACAAACTCCCTCCAAGCGCTGAGAGGATTAGCCCAGCCATCCCAGGAATACTGGGCTGGGTTTTCATGATGAAATATTTTTGGCTGAAAGAGGAAGAAAATAAAAAAAAAATCCCAGGAAGCAGTTCTTCTGTCACCTGATGAGAAGATGACTCAGAACATCACTGACATCCATGGGCGGGTGGGGACAGGGACCACTAACACTTCCCCGCCTCCTCTTTGGGCATCACAGGTAGCAAGAACACGGGGTGGGACATGACCACGTTATCTGAGCTCCACACAGAAAAAGGCCTCTTGGCATGGAACTAGTCTTAAACATATTTATACCCTACACTATCTCTAAGACTGGTGACCGTGCAGAAATAACATGGAATTAACCAGAATACTCTTAAAAACGGAACAGAGCCATCCTTACAAGAGAAACTTCCTTCCCAAAGTGCACTTCCACCTGGGCCCTGGGAAGCTCATCCACAGCCACACTATTCCCTGCACCTGCCCTGCCAAGGGCTGCAGGATGCCCTGGATAAAGAGCACTGGTCCCCAGCAGCACGTGAGCAGCAGGGGCCAGGCTGTGCTCACAGAGGAGCAGGCGGTGGCTGCGCCTCCCGTGACCTCCCGTGAGAAACTGGGGGCAACAGAGGCAAGACAGGGACTCAGCACCCCCGGCCAGGAGCTTGGGGACCTGCCCATGGGGACAGCAGAGCCCTGGGCCACCACGGCGAGGCTCAACACGCACAACCTCACTTGGGACGTGCCCAGGACACGAGCAGAGCTTCCTATGCCAGCCAACCCCTACTCAGCCCTGGGAAAGGCTCCCAAAGCCCAGAGGCAGCCACGGGACATCATTTGTAAATAAAAACCCACAGAAGTCACCTTGAAAGCACACAGAGATCTCCTTGGGATGTCCAAGATAGGAATGGCATGAGCAATACCAATGACATTTCAAGGAGAAACTCCTTATTTCTTTGGAAAGGGCTGTTTCTATAGAAATAAATTGTTGCCAAAGTTTGGTTGAAGGCCAAACCACGAGCCTCGGCTCCTCGCAGAAACGAGATACACCGTATGAAGAGAACAGATGCTTTCCGAGCACGAGTCTTCCCGTATCTCAAAGGGGATGGACAGACAGCCCCAGCAGCACCGGGTGCTGGCCATATTGACACGCGGCTTCTCCAGCTCCCCATGAAGCTATGACAAGGAACACAGGAATGAGTACACTCTCCTTCTAAAATACACACTTCTCATCTTCCCACTTGACAATCAGAGTAGGATTTCCGCCAGGGAGCACGTTCAGATCACAAGCGCTTGGACAACACTCCAGTACTTCCAAACAAACTCCGGGGCGAGCAGCAGGCAGGAGCGGGCTCGCTGCCCCCCGCTCGGCCCCGGCGGCGCGGGGAGGGCGCGGGGAGCGCGGCCGGCGCCTCCCGGGGAGCCGGGCACCGCACCGGGGCAGCCTCGGCACCCGCACCGGGGCAGCCTCGGCACCCGCACCGGGGCAGCGCCT
>VWZS01002168.1:45636-62956 GCA_013397075.1 Rhabdornis inornatus | reverse complement strand
CAGCCAAGCACCTGGGACACCCAGCCGTGGCTCTGGGACACAGCCCCAGCACAGCAAGGGCACATCCCTGCCCCAGCCCACCGAGCAGCAGGGGTCTGTTGGAGCAGGAGTNGGTGGGTGGGAGGGAAGAGGGGGCGAAGCCAGCACGGTCAGTGCAATAATCAGCACGACCAGCAGCCCAGTGGGTTACAGAGTAATTAAGTCGTTTTGCACTCATTTGTGGGCAGCAACCCTGATGTGTGTAGGAGGAGCTGGAAGGAGATATGGAGATGCCTGAAAATGAAAATATGGGAGACCAGAAACGCCATCTTTATTGGCCAGAAGTAGCTGCAGAGCAGATGGGGCCCAGCCCAGAGAGGACTGGTTTTTGCCTCGTTTATGATTGCAGACTTTGCTCAGGGGAGGCTGGAAGGAGAGATAATTCTTATTTCACCATCAGATAGTGCTGAGAAAACCAAGCCCAGGCTCTAGGCAGGAAGCAAGGCTGTGGGCCAGACATGGCCAGCTACCACTGCTCAGGGTGGGCAGCAAAGGCAGCAGCAGTCCCAGGAATGATGGGCTGTGGGTAGGAGATGGGGATGGGCCATCTGCCAGGACATGCCCTGTATGTCCCTCCAGACACGTGTCCTGGGGACGAGTCTCTCCCAGGCAGGGACCCAGGCATTGCTCAACCCAAACTTCTGATCCCAAAGCACAGTGACTGCTGGGCAGTGCCCTGCACCAGCCCCGTGCCAGCCTGGTGCCAGATGCTGGGATAAAGGATGCTCCAGGTATGGCTGTGTGCCACAGTAACCCCTGGAAGGACTAGCCCTCCTTCCAGCCTGAATGCAGTAAATAAAGAAAACAGTTCCCACGTTCAACAAATGGGACACAAGCAAGCTTCTCTTAGATACACAGTGAGGAAATAAAAGCAAAGTTAAAAAAGAGGGGAGTTTAGCAGAAAAATAGAAATCTCTCGCTGAAAGGTAAGGCATTCATTTTCTCCATGTGCCAAGGCATGGAAGGATGCTGAGGAGGAAAAGGGATTTCCCTGGAGAGGCTGTATGAGCTGCATTAACTCCAAGAATGAGGAAACTGGTACTTGTTCTTGTTTCCCAGGATTGCCAATCCATCACCACCTTCATTGAAACAAATTAAATCTGAGCCCTATTGACTTCTGATAGTCCACAGTACTGCAGCAGAACTGCATGGCCAGGTGCAGCTGGATTTGCTGTTCACAAAATAGCGTTTAGGCAACTCCTAAAAGGACACCTGGGGCAAGGAAATGCAGGAAGATTTCTTGCTTGATCTATGATTTGTTTGATGCAGACGTGGTCAAAGGTGAGACATCGTCGCAAGCAATAATCTAACCTTTAGAACATATTTAATTAGCAATGACATTGCTGGAGGAGCCACCCAGAAACTCGCTGCCAGGCCTGGGCTGCCGCACTGGGGACTGTCACAGACAAGTGAAGCCAGGGAAGCCTTGGAGCCACACTGGGACATGCCTGCCCTGCTCTGACTCACCTCCCATCTCCCTCCCTCCCCAGGGCTCCAGTCGACCCACTTCACTTTGACCCTTTTATTTTGCTTAGTCTCTTCCCCTCTTGTCCCTCCCTGCCTCTCCACTGCATCCCAGCTAAAGGATTAGGAACATCAGTCAGAGCTGTCCTCCCACTCGTCACCCTTTTCCAATAAAAAAAATGACACTAAAGAGGAGCAGAGGTTCCAAAGTCTGGGATCACTCCACAGGCCAGGTTAGACTCGGGACGGGAGCTCTGCCAAGTGGGGCAGTCGCAGGCAGTGCCGGGGAGCCCTGGCTCTGCCACACCTCCAGCCTGCCCTCCCAGCTGCGGGGAGCAGCACCTGAATTCTGCACTTTCTGCAGAGCTTAACCAACCCACGGTGCCCGAGACACTCCAGGGAGGGTTTGTGTGAGCAGCTTTGCCGACAGCCTCGAGGGGAAGGCAAGGTCTGTTAGTGCGTGGCCATGAGCAGGAATGGAGAGACGGGTCCTGCCAGCGCACCTACACCCCCGAGAAGATGTAGCTGAGCCCTCAGAGCATGTCTCCACATAAAAGACATTTTGAATCTGGAGGGAGAGCAGTTTTGGTGGCTCGAGGGTGATGGAGGGAGGGTACGGACACTGTTGCATCACACGTGGTCTGGGGAGGTTGGAGCTGCCCATTCCCAGTGACACTGACACAGCTGCTGTGTGAGAGGGGCAGCTGGCACTGCCCACCCCAGGGACACCAGACATGGCATGGCTGGGCACAGGCCTGGCAGTCACATCCATAATTGAATAATTGCTTAGAATTCTCCCCTGTATCACAGAGCAATGGGAGATGCACAGTGGTGTGACAAAAGGGTGCAGGAATTTAGGTACAGCAGAACTGCTGGACTATGGAAATGGGAAAAGTCCAGGATCTGGGATGTGGGAGCCTGAGCTGTGTCTCAGAGACAGACAGAAACTTGGGGTGGACTGGATGCTGACCAACTCTCAGCCTTGCAGGAGCAATGTGCTCCCTCTGTGTTTCACTAAATGTCTCTTTGCAGCACAGGGCTTGCTCCAGATCCATTTAAAGACAACAGAGTGTCCTCCTGGGCTCTGAGCAGGAGCAGGACACAGACAATGCATGCACTGTAGGAATGTAAATAATTTTTACATGTACACCCACAGCCCCAGCATATGCAATAAATACTCAGCATAGGCTATGTGCCAGATCAGAGACATAATTATTGATGCAGCAGGTTTTCAGAAAGACACAACAGGGTGTGTACTTAATTTGGCAATAAGAGCACACCTAAGTGGCCCTGGCATTTTCGGCTGGATATCAGACCACTGCCACCCACGGGTGCAGCAATTTAATCTCACATCGACGTGCCAGCAGTAACAGAGAGGAAACCAAAAGCAGGTATTTGTTTGTTAAGGTGGAAAAACTCCACTGAACGCTGCAAGGTGCTCCTTGCACACAGGAGTGCTGCAGACCAGCTCTCAGATTATGCCACCCACTACACTTTCTAACAAGGCTATTAGGGCTCTGATATTAGTAGCACGTGTACACATCCCTAACCGTAGGGATGACTCATTCTGCCAGAGTCAACAGATGTGTCACAGCTCCCAAAAGGAGGCAACAGCCACAGGAAGGATTTTGCAAAGCTCCACATTCACTTGGAAGGTAGCTGTGATCAGAGAAATAGGCTGAAATAGTTATCTTCTCATTGCAGGGATTCAAATGATCTTGTTGCATCAGCCCACCTCTGAAGGCTGATCATCTGACCCAGTCATAGTGGACTTGTGCAAAGGCTCATAAAATGCCTTTGAGATCTAAATATTCAGTCAAGGCAATACAGCAGGCAGTATTTCCCAAAACTTCCCAAAGAAGGAAATTTCAGCTGACAAAATAAAATTATTGTGTGATTCAGTGCAAGTAATTTATCCAGATTTTAAAATACTGTTTTAAAAAGTCCCTCTAAAAGGCTGTGACAATGGCTGGGGTAAACTACTGCCAAACAGTCCAAACTGTCTGAGAGTAAGAAAATAAACAGGTTATTTCCAGTACACCTGGAGGTCAAGAGGAGAATGCCAGAAAGTTCTCCACTGGGGCCAGCCTTGCTTGTGGATTGGATGGAAAAGTGCTGCTCTTCCCTGGTCAGTGAAGGATTGCAAGGACATCAGGCAAAACCAGAGGGAAGGGCAATGCAGGCAGAGGTGAAACCCTGCCCAACCCCTGCCAAGTGACAGGGATGGAAAAACATCTGCATTATTCAGACACACAGCTGGATTTCAAAACTAGCAGCAGAGCCAAGGAAGTAGGATGAAATTCTGCCTCTCTTGAAGCCACCTGACTTCACAATTTCACACCATGTAGAAATGCAACTGCCTTCCAGAAATCTGGGGACAAGGACAACCAGGAACAAAAGAACGTTTCAGAGGAAATTGCTTTCTATTAACTCATAATTACATAATGCAAAATTAACTCACAAAGGCCAATAGCTTAATTGGATTCCCAAGAGAGAAAAACGGTTGTGTGGTGAGTAAGAACCTTCCACAGTCACATTAAGTATGATGGTTCAAATGCAGAATATAAATTCTTCTGCTGTGAAGAAAAAAAAGCCCATTTCCTTCAATAGCTACTACAGAGGGAGTTTTAACCATTTCCACTCAGTCACTGACCAGTGGCAAGCTGCTCAGGTGACCACATGAAATGGATCCCTTCCAGATCCCTTCTTGCACTTTCAGCCACACACAAAATCATAATTAATCCTGGGAATATATTTGGATATGTTGCTGGAATAAAGTATGAAGCCTTCCATCCACCTTATTCTTCTTCTCAATTTGGATTTTGATTAACTGGATTAAATATTTAATTAGAAAGGCAAAGAGATGAACCTCTTGACCACCCAGGCGCTGCCTCTGTAGTCACTGCCCTTTGATGTGCAAGGAAAGGGCTTGTAGGGCTTCCTTAGAACATGTGCAGCCTTTCACTCCTCTTAAAATTGTAGCAAGGTCGGGCTCTGTTATTGGATTTATCACTCAGAAGCCGTGCAGTGAACAGTCACAGGGTGATTGCTGCTCGTCTTGGTCAGATGAGGGAGGGGAGGTTTGCCTGGCGCCCACAGCCGACAGGAGCTTGGGCGTTTGTTTTCCAGGTGCCCATGAAAAGCAGGGGCTGGGGAGCTCTGCCTGCTGTCCCTGCTCAAAGCTGCTGGCTCCTGCAGCCCTGCAGGGCAGAGACGAGCTGCCTGCAGCCCGTGAGGGGCTCCTGGCCGGGGTTTTGGATGTTCTCCTCCCGTCAGAGCAGTGATGTGGAGCTGACACGAGCGGGGTAACCTCGACTCACGGCGTGCTGGGCTCAGCCAGGCACCCCTGTCCCCTCTGCTCCCTGCAGGCTGACAGAGCACTCAGGCACTGCAAATCCCCCGAGCTCTGCAGGGCTAGGCAGGTGCTGAAGCAAGGCTTGGGAAGCAGCTCAGCCTGGGAGAGATGTGCTGGAAGCAGCACCACCGCCCTTTCGGATTCCCTCTCCCCTGGGCTTAATTACTGCCTGCTTTTGGCACTGGCACCGTCTGTGCCATGTGCTCTTACTTTTCCCTGAAGGAGCACTTGCACCTTTACTATATTTATTTTATTCTGAGGAAATCCTAATGATTTCCTGTCATGCTTGATTATGATCCTGTTTGCTATGGGACTCCTGCTGTCCTCTATAAATACCTGACTCTCAAATCTCTGCAGAAGTGAGCATGACTGTGAGCAGGGAAGGTGAAGTCAAGCTAAGGAGACCTTCACCAACTCTAAAAACAGCTGCTGCTCTTGCTGCTGCAGCTGATTTATTCCTCATCTGGAGAACAACAGTTCAGAGCTCAGAATCGTTGTCTTCAATTATTTATTTGGCTGTGCTGGAGACTGCTGAGGTGCTGTATAATGTTTATTGCATGGAAGTGTCGCACTGAGGGAGGTTTAATTGCTTTAAACGTGGATGGTGATGAGAACGCCTTGGAAAAGCTATTTGCATACATTTTCTCAAATGCCAAATGTGTAACTTCCTCCACGCTCAGGCAGTCTGAGGCTGCTTCCCTGCATTACTCAGCTTTGCTGGGTGCCTCTGCGAAATTAACAGCCGGAATTTCCCCAGCATGGAGCAGAAAGGGAAACTCAGGGTTTGAATGTGGGATTATCTGTAAAGCCAAACCAGCAGGACTCTGAATCCAGGGCTGCAGACTCTTCACACAGACTGCCCCTGGCCCTCGGGGCTCCATGCACTGAGCACTGCCTGCTCCCAGCCACTGCCTTGGCTTGCTGACCAAGACAAAGCAAATCAGTGATTTCAACAACACAAGGCCACTGAGCTGCCACCAAGGGCAGGGCACACACCTGCACCACGCTGCACCCACACCCCTGCTCACACCCTGTCCTCTCAGCACCGATTCCAGAAAGTGCTCACCACAAGCATCGCTCCAGTGATCTTCACGCAAGGCCACGCACAAATCTCTCTTCCTTCTTTCTCCAGAATTCAAGGGCAAAGTGTCTCTGGAGTGCCCTCGCAGGTTATCCAGCTCCAGTCACAACAATCTGGTCTAAACAGATCTTTATTCCGTGGAATATCTCACTCTGCAGTTTGTAATTACTTAATGCTCTCAAGTATCAGCTGTTGACACAAGCAGGACCCTGCCTATAGGAGTGAAATAGGTATTGATTTAATGCCCCCACTGCAAGGGATCATAAGGCATCAGGAAACAACTTATTTCACAGTGCAGCTATCCCTGAAGATGAGCTTGCTGCCTGTCTGCCCTTGCCCAGATACCTGCTCTTTTTCAGCTGAGATGTTGTGCTTGTACTTGGAGAGAAGAGAGATTTACAGCAGCCAGGGGTGTGCAGGCTGGCCAGCAGTGCTGTGCAGCAGCCCCAGCTCTGCTGCCACACAGCAAAGTCAGGAAGGACAGTGCTTTTCTGCCAGCCACATAGTCCATGTGCTGCGGGGCCAGCACCTTCTGGAAGCACCAGGATTATTGTGGGGGTGCAGCTGTGTGTGTGTGATGGGTCAGCACCTTCTGAGTGTGCTGGATCTGCTGAGCCTGTACAAACCTTCCAGCCAGGAAAGCCATGAGGAAAGGCAGCAGCCCCAGTCCCCACACAGCACAGCAGCAGTTCTGTTCCCCAGAGAAAGGCAGCAGCTCTGTCCAGGTGGGCTCTGAAAGAGGCAGAACATTTCCCAAGAACACCATGGATCCAGTGTGACATGGTTGTTTGTGCCATTGGAACAGGAACAGGGGCTGCACTCCACAATCAGGCTGACCCTGCTCTGCTATTTGTTCC
Organism: Rhabdornis inornatus; assembly: GCA_013397075.1. NCBI lineage: Eukaryota > Metazoa > Chordata > Aves > Passeriformes > Rhabdornithidae > Rhabdornis > Rhabdornis inornatus. The sequence goes on along the minus strand of VWZS01002168.1, from coordinate 56,160 downwards.
AGGAACGTCAGAATCTCCACCCAAGCCCACATCAGGGTCTGCTGACAGTGCAGAATAACCCTGGGATGTGGGGCAGGGCAGAAAAGGCAGAGCATCTCCAGTGAGTACAGCAATGGTGGGAAGCTGTGGCAAAGCACAACAGCATCACCTGAACTGGAATTTGTCCAGGACACCAGGGCTCATACTCACTTCTTATGAACAACCTGAGTGACCACATAACGTACCTGCAGCCTGAAATATTCCAATTGAAAGTCAGGCTGAGTTTTGTAAGGGCGAAAGTGGAAGTGATAAGTTTTTTTATGTCTTTCTGTCACCCAATTAAAGCAGTGTCATTCCATGGAATTCAGGTGTCAGCCACACATCCTGAAATAGAAGCTATGAGGCTCATTACAGGTTTCACAGTGGATAATACTGGCCTGTGATACAGAGGTCACCTAATGGGCCTGCTGGCCCTAACTGCTGTCCCCGAACAATCACCACCCCACGATTCACCAGGGTGAGGGTGCTCCCTGCATGACGAGCTGGTTTCAGCCAGGTCTGAAGAGTTTCTCTTCTTTTGACACCTCCCTCAGTTATTCACAATGGCCTACTGAGGCTAGCAGCCCAGCTTGCTAAGAACGCTGCCTAGTTACAACAACAAACCAGGCTTGGCCTTGCCATCAGCATATTTTCCTCAGACACACCAAGAAAAATATTTTTTTACAGCGTGCAGTTCATTGTACACAACCTGGATTTAAGCTGTTTAGTTTGTAAGGGTATTTTAAACTAAACAAACAGCTTTTTGTTAACGTTTTTCCCTGGTGCTGCAGATTTCTGGGTTTAGAATAGCATGGATCACTTTGAGCCACCACTGCTTTGCTGGGACAGAGAGATGTGAGCTGAAACTTTGAGACTGTACAACCCTTTTTCAGACCTGAAATTAATTGGAATATCAGTGAAAGACCTGGCCTTAGGAGAGCAAGGGGAGCTGCTGGTTGCAGCTTCATCCCACCCCACAGGCAGGGCCAGCCAAGGGCTGCAGCACCACAGGAATGGGCAGGGCACCCACTTCAGTCTGTGTACCATGGCTGGAGGGATGTGGCAGCGAGAAAGGAGCACCTGGGTCTGTCAAAATGTCACTGCAGGGGTGAAAGGAGCCTGGTAGAACTGATCCCTTTTTGGACAGAGATGTGTATCCAAGGAAAATGGCCTTGCCAAGGAAAGAAATCATTCCCTTGCCCTCAGCTTTTGCTCTTTTCTCAGCAGGCTCTCCTCCTCCAGCACGGGGTCTGGCTGGAGTTCCTTCAGTGGCACTGGTCAGGTGCTGTGGTTCATAGTTCTGACTAAACCAACACTGCTAACACCCCAGTGCTTTACCCACTGTCCATTTCCACACTCTGCTCCCACAGTGAGGAGGCTGGGGAGGTGGGACACTGGGGGGGACACACAGCTGATCCTAAGTGACCAAAAGGATATTCCACACCACAGGACATCGTGCTTGGCAGTAAAAGCCCAGGGACAGGATGAGGAAAGAGAGATGTTCAAGGTTATGGTGTTTGTCTTCCCAAGTAACATTTATGAGCTTTCCTAGGAATGGCCCAACACCTGCCTGCTGATGCAGAGTGGTGACCGAATTCCTTATCTTGCTTTCTTGCTCGTACAGCTTTGGTTCACTTACTAAACTGCCTTTTTTTTTTTCTCACTTTTGTCCTCCTGATCTTCTTCCCCATCTGACTGGAGGAGAGTGAGCAGCTGGCTGGGTGTTTACCAGCCCACCACAGCAAGATTGCTTTCCTTCCCATGTCTTTTCTCTTTCTTCCATAAAATATCCCCTTTTCCTATGAGATAGTTATCGCTCATGTGGCATTAAATCTTTGTTATTGATGCTTTTCCACTTTACGTCTCTAAAATCTGCATTTGTCCCCTTATCTATGCTTCAGGATGCAGGAGCCATGTTCTCTATCCAGGCCACAGGGAAGGGATGTCGCTCTGTGTTCTATTGGTCCTGCATGTTGTATGTCAAAAATGATTTGTGAAGTAGGTGTGAACAGGAGCTGTGTTTTATCAACAAAGCAATTGCTGTCCTGATGAGGGATTGCAGAGATAACAGAAGCAGGAGAACATTCTTTTACTTCTTACACTTCAGAGAATGCCCATAAAAACCACCAGCAGCAGCCTCTGACATGAAGGAGACATGAGAGAATGCAGTGTACTGGGCTGAGCAGAACTTCAGGTGATTATTCTTCTCTCTGCTCTGACTTTGCTGGGTACTGAACAGAATAATTATATCATTTCAGCTGTGAAATTTCCCTCTCCCAGCAGAGGCACCATGGACAAGGTAATGAAGCCTCCCAAAAATTCTAGGTCCTCCTGTTTGTATTCCCAACAATCTGCAAAATGGCACTGGGCAGAGGTGTCTGGCTAGCTGCAGCATGGCTACTGGGCAGAGCGGGCTGGAGGCCAGGAAGACCAGCTGGGAAATTGGTGTGCACTCTGGCACACACTTTGGAGTGCCACCCCACATGCCTCCCTATGTCCCAGCTGCCTTTGCCAGGCCATCCCATTCCTGGCAAAGGGCAGAGAAGGCAGACATCCTTCTTGGAAGGGTCCTGCATTTCCTCCTGTGAGGGCTGGCAAATCTGGAGGCAGCTTGAGAGCAAGATGCTCGCGTGAGCGAGAGGTGACACGTCCTGGGAGTGCCCAACAGCTCAACAGCTCCAGGCTACTCCATGAGCGGGAAATGCAGTTGTTTGTACAGTTGCTCTCTTTTCCAATTGCCATTTGTTTGCAGACATGTCACAGCAGATGCACCTCACAGTACAACAGATACTCATTTGTAGCTGGCACCAGTAAATGTAATCCAGCTAACCAAACACTCTGTTTATCAGAGTTGTCACAAAGATCTGTTAATTCCCATTGACAGAAGGGCTTTCAGGATAGTCTGCAATAAGGAAAGAGGAAGAACTTTTAATTTGTAGACCAACAAGAATGTAATCCAGAGAATACTGAACCCTGCCCTTAACAAACAGGTATTCAGCATCTAAAGGAACCCCGGGCACAGTGCAGGCACTGAGGAGGTGGCTGTGCAGGGAGGAAAGCAGGGTTCAGGCAAGGCCAAGCTTTCTGCAGAGGGTATTTCTGCAGAGGGTGTTTCTGCAGAGGGTATTTCTGCAGAGGGTGTTCCTGCAGAGGGTGTTTCTGCAGAGGGTATTTCTGCAGAGGGTGTTTCTGCAGAGGGTGTTTCTGCAGAGGGTGTTCCTGCAGAGGGTGTTTCTGCAGAGGGTATTTCTGCAGAGGGTGTTTCTGCAGAGGGTGTTTCTGCAGAGGGTGTTTCTGCAGAGGGTATTTCTGCAGAGGGTGTTTTTTCAGAGGCTGTTTCTGCAGAGGGTGTTTCTGCAGAGGGTATTTCTGCAGAGGGTGTTCCTGCAGAGGGTATTTCTGCAGAGGGCATTTCTGCAGAGGGTGTTTCTGCAGAGGGTATTGGGGTTTCACCTCCTGGATGATGAATGGCTCCTGTCTGGGCAGCAGCTGCTCCTGTCCACCGAGGGCAAACGTGGACACAACACTCACGGTTCCTGCAGCACTCGGGCCCCTGTCCAAGGAATCTGGTGGCAACCAGGTCCAGAACAGAAAAGGAGGTGGCTGTGCTCCCAGTCCAGTGGGGACTGGCTGCCACAGGAAGCTGCAGATACTAGGTTCTGTGATTCTTAGATACTGAGGAGTAGCTGGAGAGGCTTTTGGAGCCAGGCTTACCCTGCTCTTTGCCTTCCAAGATGCCTCCTTACAGCTTTGGGTACGGGAAAGGGGAGCAGTTGGTTGTTTAAATTCTAATTCTACCCTGGCCATAATTGATTGCTCCATTCTTCTTCTTTTTTTTTTTCCCCCCCCTAACTGACAAATGATTCTTTCCACTGCTGTTGTCTTCTTTCCCTCATTCCCCTACACACACACACACACACACACACACATGCAATGTGCCATCACATTCTGGGATGGATACACATGCACCAAATACATAAATGGACTCCAGAAACCACACCTGGGGCAGGACGCAGTAGCCTCAAACTTGCAGTGCTGGTTTGAAATAAAACATTGGACAGCCCTTTGAAAAAGAAAGTAGATTCACTTGAGGAAGACATTGAGGAAGAGATGGAAAAGGATGTTATTAGTCATCACTGCCTTCTCACATCTCCCGTTGAGAGCATGCAGAAGCCCTTGGCCAGTGCTGGGAGGAAGACATGGAGCCTGCAGGACACCCTGGCCTGTGCAGTGTGGCTGTGTCCCTGGGACTGGCAGCACACACGAGCGTGGAGCTGCCCCGTGCTGGGCTCCAGCCCATCTGGCTGGCTGCCTGCAGGGTGCAGAGTGGGCAGATAAGTAAGTGGTGTTAGTGAGAGCCATCTGTGCCTGTAAACAAACCAAAACCTCTTTACTGGGAGGTTGGGGTAAAAAAGTAGGAGCAGGTTTCCCCAGTGTGTTTGGGTCTCAAGATTAAGTGTTGGCTTAAAGCAGGTGGAAGGGACCCTGTGAGATGCTTCTCAGCTCACCCGCTGACTTGCTGTCTGTTCTGGGCTCGTTTCTCCAGCCCCTCTGTGCCTCAGTTTAGGCATTTGTAAAACAGCAAGTGCCTCCTGCCGAAGCCTGTCACTAAACATAGCCCGTTTGTGCTGGGAGAGTCACGCCGTGAGACAGAAGGCCCATCACACGCTGCTGGGAGAGGGGACTCGATGAGTCACGGCACAGCACCAGCTCTGAGATTCATGAAATGCCTGAATTCACAATCAAAAAATTTCAGTGTTTAAAGCAAAAAACAAGAGAGGAAAATTCCTCTATGTCTTGTCTCTGGGGTAGCACGTCCTGGCTGTACCTGCCAGTGTCTGAACCATGCAGAGCCTGGTAAACCAGCGAGCTCTGTGCATGGGGACAGTCCTGTGTCTGCCTGCCTGGCAGAGCAGCTGTTGGTGTGTGCAGGGCACAAGCCAGCATGAACAAACCTCTGCTGCCAAAAATGGAGACATGAGGTTGGGGTCAGGAGAGCTGCACTTCCCTGGAAAGCAATCAGGGAAGAAGTTGGCATCACTCCTCAGCAAGGTGCTCTTCACCCCATGCCCACCCAAGGCAAGGGAGGAGTTCAGTCTCCCCAACCTGTGTGCTGAGCCACCCAGCCAGCAGTGCCAGCAGGGGACCTGGCTGTGTCCTTGGGGACACTCCCTCCAATGCCCTTTGGGGCCCCGTTTCCAAGGGCTGGTTCCCTTTGCATTTCAGGTGAATCACGACCTTTGGTGCTTGGCTACAGCAGCACATCTTGCTGGGCACTGGCTGCAGCCATGCAATGTGATTTCCACTGTCACTGCTTCCTCCTGGATAAACTCCAGATTGAGCATGTCAAAACCAGCCTAAACATGCAATGAAAAGCAAACAAACCAAGCATCCAATAGTTCCAAACAACAGACAACAAAGCAACAGGAGAGACATTATCTGCTGAGAACTAGTGCCCGGAATTTGCCTGCCTATGTATTTATTTATGTTTATACATGCAAGTCTGTGTATATATATGCACCCAGGCATATGCCTACTGCACATAGCTAGAGAACAAGAGAATAAAATGTTATACACGCTAAGGCACATTAAGAAATAGAAAAACAACTCTGTACAGTGAAGGTCTAAAAGTATTTTCAGTATTTCTTCAGTCAGCCTAAGAGAATCTTTCACATCTATCCCAAAGCAATAAAGCAAATCAGACACTGATGCTTTCCCTGCCTCCTTAGTGGCAGCTGAACCTTCACCTGTGTAATACAGAAATGTCCTGAGTTTAATAACAAAGATCATTCATCTGCCCTGTGAAAGTACAGCCAGTTCTCTCTTTTTCAGCTTCAGACTGAGAGAAGGGAGCGAGAAGGGATGATCCATTTGCACAGAGGCTGTTCTCAGGCCAATGCAGCTCTCCAGCACCTACATCCCAGCCTGCCAAGATCTTCAGCAGCTGTAATGGGGCCAATCCTGGGTGATGCTGAGGCCCCCAAAAGGCAGATCTTTGTAAGCAATAACTGCCCTGTTGGTACTGTGGTGCCACAGCCATAGGCATTCCCTCCTCACGTGCAGCCCACAGATATGGCCATTTTAAGGCCACTGCTGATCTTGGTGTTCTCAATATTGCTGATTTTGTCTTTGAAAACATTGGCTTATTTTGGATTTTGGCCTATACTATTCCATGCCAGAATCAGGATCTGGCTTCAGGTGAGTTTAGAGCTGAATCCCTCTCCATAAACCAGGAAATATTTTACTGTGAATCCAAGCTTGGAAGGGAACTGATGTATTTAAACACTTGTAGCATAGTTTTACTGTAAATGTAGTTGAAGCACTTCCACCTTCCCTACACCTAGCATCCTCCTCCCACTGCACCCCACTGCAGAAGGAAGTTCAGCACTGTTTCAGAGAGAATTGACTCTAGGGTGACTTCAACGTGCCTGAGATCACAATGTTTGTAGATAATCTAAAAGGCAAACCCACACGTCTTCAAGGCCAAAGACTGTCGTAAGAGCTAAACCAACTCCCCAGAGTAAATCTGGCATGGCCTTGGTCTTTAGAGCCGGCAGGCTCCACTCCTGAGTGAGAACAAAGTCCTGGGCTGTAAATTAGCACCTTCCCCAACATTTCCAGCACAAGGTTACAGCTGGTCACTAACACATCTGTGCCTGCCCTCGATGTTCCACATAGCTATCTATTTAGGCTGCTCTACATAATTTAAGAATTAAAACTAAACACTATGTTACCTACAGCCACATCATCTTAGATGAGCTTAAACAACTGTGAAATTCCTGTGATCTATTAAAAGCAACATTCAGTGCATGCATTAATCAACAGATGCTCAGTAGCTGTGCATCGGAAAACCAGAAGTGAGAAGCAGCCCAAACAGCCCCCTGCCAAAATTATTGCTTTCCTTGTGACCAAGTCCTTGAAACACCAAGTGCACCGTGATGCTGGAGCGGTGCTTGGCTTGGTAACCTCAGTGCAGTGACACCGACTGTCCCCTTCCCACTGGAAACAACAGGTCAAACAAGCAGTGGCATTTCCTGCAGATGAGTCACGGATTAGACACGAAAATCACCACGTCTTTGTTTGAGATGTTATAATTTGGTTTCACCTGTGGTTGCTTCACCCAGCGTGTGCTGTGCTGAGCGTGTGTGTGCAGCACTGCAACTCAGCGGGAGGGAGACGGTTCAGAGCAGCTGACCAGCTGCTACTGCTGCTTGCTACAATTTCCTGTTCTCACACAGCAGCCTGACCCAGCAGCCCTGGTTGCCTCCTGCTCTGATGCTCCCCCCTCCAACAGGGCTCCCTGGACCCTTGCTCTCCATCTACCTTTTTCCCTTTTCCTGTTTTTAAATTTTTCCCTTCAGATCCTGGCCTTTGTGAGTCCTGGGTTTGTGTATATGTTGCCAGGCCTCTACTTTCCTGGCTAAATCTTCCTCCCTTCCACACTCCTTCCTGAATCTTTCCCATGGGTCCCAAAGCCCATCTGCAGTTTCCCTTTGACCACGGCCAGCAGGCACAGTGAGGACAAGGTCAGTCACATCCTGAAGAGCTACATCTGTACTCATCTCTTTTCTGCACCAGTCCCTCATGATTAAAAGCACATGACAGCTAAGAGGCCAGTAAAACAAAACAAGTGTGGAGCTTTCTGATCATACCAGTTGAAAGATTTAAGGAACAAAAACAACCCAAAAAATGAGGCTGAGTCAAGGCCAAAACCAAAAAACCCCAAACAAGACAAAAGCAAAGAAAAAGCAAACCAGTACAATTTCTGGCCTGCTTTCTTAGGCCAGATGACCTACTCATTATGCCAAACACAACTCAAGTGACTAGGAAAGAGAGTTTTAAGATTTTCCTTGTTCTGCACCAGCCTGGTACAGAACTGAACATTGCTCTGGTGACCAGGGCAGGAGCCCTGAAGGTCACACAGGACTCCAACCATGCCCTTTTCCCTGACCAGCACAGCTGCCATGGCTCTTCCATCACTGGATTTTAAAACACCAAGAATGGCCACAGCTACTCCTGCCCCAGATCAGCGTGGGCACAGCTGTGAGGGAGGAGGAGCAGACGCCTGCCATGGCACCAGCTATGAAACAAGGGGGCTTCCAGTGCACAACAGAAAGAGTCCTTCACCCTGAGAGCAGGGCAGCACGAGGACAGGTCTCCCAAAGCAGCTCCATCCATGCTCCATCCATGGAATGGGGATGCTCCATCTATGGAATAGGGACATTCCATTCCTAGAGATTTTCAAAATTTCTCTGGACAAGACCCTGAGCAACCTCCTCTGACCTTGAAGCTGGAGCTGCTGTGAACAGAGGATGCACTGGAGCTCTCCAGAGGTGCTTTCAATGATATTTTTCTCCAATTTCTCGGAGGACAGGATAAGGACCTGCCAAAGAGGACTGGGTGCTTCTCCCTATCCTGTGACCCAGAGCACGAGCGGGACTGCATGGAGGAGGGAGGCACATGGCCCCCACTGTCCTTCTCTGCCACAATCCCACTGACTGTCCCTCCATCCCTTTCAGTATAACTTCTGGCTTTTTCACTGTGCTTCCCAGAAAAGCAAAGAAAAACTCCAAAACTTATTATGAGCAAGAAACATGCAAGTTTACAGAAGACTAATTTCTTCTTAGAGGCATTCTCAAGGGAAACACTGATGATTCACCCTTTAGTGACCAGCTACTTCCAGCCATCCTTGACAAACTCTGAATTTTAGTTTTCACAGAAAAAAGGAAGATGGTATTCACAAGGAAATTTCCTGTGTTTCATCAGCTTAAGTGCATCTCATTCTGGATCAAGCTTCATTATTTATGGATGAAGTGTTGTTCAAAATCTCTACTCCAGTACATCATGAAAACTGAGATCAAAAAGCAAAAGTGCTCGAGTTTCCGATGAGTTGGAGGCCTGCAGTCCCATCATTTCCAGGTGGAGGAAGATGTGCACATCACTCTGGAAATCAGTTTGCACCACTTTGCAAAGTGCCACTTTCATTTTTCACTGGCACCTGTGGGCTCCGAGTCACCCCATGAGCTGTCCCTCGGCCGAAGCCATGCACTCTGTCCCAAACGCTACTGGGACGCAGAGAATGAGTTAAAGCAGATGGGGATTAGCAAACTGCAGATCGTCGGAAATTAGCCAGTGTGGAAACAAACCCTTGGTCACAACTGTGGTAAGACTATCTAAGTAGGTCACCACAAAACCACATCAGATGAGCGAAGGAGGTGTAGGTTCAGTCTGTCAACATGAAATCAGACATTCTCCAGCTCTGCCCTGCCACTAACATGGAGAAAAATAGCTGCTGTCCTAGTCACTGGCTTTTAAAATTCAGACATGTTCATGCCTATTCAGGTGGCTTTCACTTTTATGTAAATGAGTGTCAGTGTCTCTATCAGGAAACTGAAATTTCATTTGATTAAGTTTGCAGCGGATATTTCAGAGGGCCTTTAAAACAATTTGAGTTATTCAAATCAACAAGTGTGTTTGTACAACTCCCCGTTTATTTCCTGAGCTAGTCAAACCAGAAACCAACAGAAATGCATGTGATGCTGTTATACACTGTCCCATGTCCCTGTGAGCCCAGCATCTCAAACTTGCACTGGATGGATGGATGGATGGATGGATGGATGGATGGATGGATATCCTCAAATGGCTTTGTAAGCTGAAATGTGCTAACTAGCCTCATTTTCCAGGATGCACAGGAGAGTTTAGAGACCCAACCCCAGCAGCAGCCTGGGCCAGGAGAGCATTTGAACTTAGACCAGATAAAGCTGATCTAAACTTCATTTTAATCTGCTGATTAAAATTGCTAATTAATTATTCACTGATATTTTAATTCAAGTGCCTTTTTACACTGGTTTTGAGACAGTGGCGTTCTAATTTAGCTCAGTGGGACTCATTGGATGCTTTGTTGTGGCTGCAAGGCCAGGCTTGGCTGGGCAGTGAGAGCCGTGGGCCAGCACAGGGCAGCCCAGCCAGCGGGAAGGGTTTGGGAGCTGCAGGTGTACACTGATGGGAACAGTCAGGATCCATGGGAACAGTCAGGATCCATGGGAACAGTCAGGGTCCATGGGAACAGTCAGGATCCATGGGAACAGTCAGCATCCATGGGAACAGTCAGGATCCATGGGAACAGTCAGGGTCCATGGGAACAGTCAGGATCCAGCTCCTGTCCTTGGCACCACAGAGCAGGCCCGGTGTGACACTGCAGCATGTCACAGGCATGGCAGCCAGGTGTGCAGAGCAGCCTCGGAAACCGGCCTGTGCCACCGTGACCTCAGTGGTGGCTCTGGGGATAGGGAGCAATGGCAGCTCTGAGGGGCAGGGAGCAGTGGTGGCTCTGAGGACAGGGACCGATGGCGGCTCTGAGGGGCAGGACATGATGGTGGCCCTGGGGACAGGGAGCGATGGCGGCTCTGGGCACTGGGAGCGATGGCGGCCCTGGGGACTGGGAGTGATGGCGGCTCTGAGGGGCAGGACACGATGGCGGCCCTGGGGACAGGGAGCGATGGTGGC
>VWZS01002168.1:17260-44422 GCA_013397075.1 Rhabdornis inornatus | reverse complement strand
CATGCCAGGCTGTCACTGCATGCCAGGCTGTCACTGCATGCCAGGCTGTCCCTGCATGTCAGACTGTCCCTGCATGCCAGGCTGTCCCTGCATGCCAGGCTGTCACTGCATGTCAGGGCTCTGTGGTGTATGAAGCAGCTCCTCAACAGTCAGCTCCATGAACAGAACTTCCAGTATTTGTTTAATCAGAGATTGCTTTTAAAACACAACTGTAACGAGTTGGTCACCAGTACGGGTTCAGTATGATCTGGTGGTTGGTTGATGTGTGCATGTCTGTGGCGTTATCGTGCTGCTCCCATCCAGTATAATCACATATTTTATTGTATTATCCTGACAGGTCTGCAAATGCCACCCATGAAGTCATCAATGCCACCCTCCACACTCTGCTGGCTGCTACTACCAAGCTGGTGGCACCTACACCTCCCAAACCCATCCTTCCAGTTCAGACTGGAGTCCAGGCACAGCAAGAGGAGCAGTCTAGTGGCATGACTATTTTTTTTAGTCTTCTTGTTATAGGTGAATGATGAACTGAAAGTCTGTTAATCTCTGTTAACTCTAGTCTGTGTCTGAGGACATAGGCCAACTCAAAATCATAGTGGTTTATTTGTCCTCTGGCTCTCTCTGTGAAGTGGGATTTTGCACAGGCGCAGGGATTGAGAACATTTATGGTGGTGGGAGCTACTGCTTACACTGGTGCTTCTTGGTTTATTGCCAAAGCAAAGTCTACTAAATAATTAGGAGAAGTTTGCTTGTGTATTTAAAAAAATACTACTTAAAAGTATTTTTAAGTATATTTTGTTCTTTTCCAACGCTCCTGAATCTCCATTTTTTCCCTTCCCAGCTATTTGCATCATATTGGTGCATTTACTGATAGAATACCGGCTTCATTTTCTACCAGAGAGCGTGGCTGTTGTTTCCTTAGGTGAGTAACCATGACATTTTTATGTTTGTTATGGATTTGTGTTAATCCAGGGACTGTCAGCAGTGTGCACTGGAGATAATGCTCTGTTGTGTGTTAGCCATCACTTGAAAGATGCAGCAAACTGGATGCAGTGAAGAAAACAACTGATTCATAGAGTTAAATTGATGGAAGAAGTAAAGAAATGAGCATACATGCAGAGACTGGCCCAGGAAAATGACACTTACAGGGGTGTCACTGCCTGGGTACTTTGGCATCTTCCTCTAGTTTGCATCCTCAGGGTAGGACAGGATGTGCAGCACTCCCTGGCCATGAGGCTGCAGCCTTCCCTTTGGGGTGTTGGCAGAATTACACCTGAGTGTGGGATTTTAACGTGGCTGGGGACTGCAACTATCCTGAAAACTTGCCTGGACTGCCAGATCCTTAATTATCCCAGCAGTACCATGGCAAAAGCTCTTCCTATGGCTGGCACTGTAAGAGTGTCTCCCTTCGTGGAGATCTAGTGCTTACTTAATTTGGATTAAATTTGGAGTATTCCTGAGCCTGTAGTTTTATGTCAGGATAATTTAGTTTTTTCTACACTATTTCTCCTGATTTATAAATGTGTAAACGAGGAGCAAATCAGGCCAAATACATTCATAATTTTCTCTACATGCTATCTGATGTTTAAAGAACCTGGTCTGAGTGTTCCCAGCACCAGTTTTTCAGCTGTGATTTGTCTGCAAGATTCTGTGATAATTTTGCTTCTATGCTGGTGATGCTTTCACTGGCAGTTGTTCTAAAAACACAACAAGAAGACAAAGGCCCAGTGACCCTCTGGTCCTGTAATGCTCTGCAAGAGCACAGCTTGAGTTTCAAGTGTCCAGTTTTGCCAGCAGTGCCAGAAGTGGGGTGTGTCCTGTTTTAACTTGTAAATTAAGCAGATGCTCTCAGGAAGTTATTGAAAGCTAATAAAAGTGGCAGCAGAGAAGAGAGGTATGATTTTCTCAAGCGCTTTTCCTCCCATTGTCTAAGCTGCCTGGAAGCTTCTGGTTTATGGTTTCTGGGTTTTTTTTGGTTCTTTTTCTCCTGCTGGACAGGGTGGGAGTGCATTCTCCGAGGCTGGATTTTGATCCTCATCCTTACAAGTTGCTGGAATTTTGTTGGTAAAAATAGTTCCCAGAAATGTTTTTTCTCTTTGATTTGTTACTAAGTTTTAACACGTTCTCAGGAAAAATGAAGGTTAGTTGCAATAAGAAAATGCCTATAAAATTTTCCCAAGAAATGAGGTGTAGATTAACTTTTGCTTAGACTTACCCTTCTAATTAGCTTCTTGACAAAACTGACTTTGCTGATTGAATAGAAACAGCTGATCAAAACCTGCATTCATTCATTTAGTGAAAAAGGAAGAGCTGTTTGTAAATGTATGTGGCATGTGAGTGACCATGTCTGCATTCTGTCCTTCAAGGAACAGCAGCCCTTTGATGTTCCTTCATTGATGTTTTCCTCTTCCTTTCCATAGAAACCATTTCATGGAACAGTTATTTCTCCCCTCTGGGACCAGTACCTTCCCAGATTTTTGTATAAAAGAAGGCTTAGGCCTCCTGGCTTTGTGTGTGTGACACATCCATCAGCAGTGATGCATGTGATTCTGTTTGTGAGACTCTTTTGTTAGCTGCAGCATGAGAGGAGGTCTCATGAGTTATAGGAAAGCACACTTAACATGACTTACAGGAAAGCATACTGAAAGCTTTGCAGACACTCTGTACCTTTCATGTGGAGTATTTGACTTCTGTGTCCCAGTGTTTGAGTGTGAAGTCTCCATTCTGTAAATAATAAAACACAACTATGCAGAAACACAGATCTGAAATCTGGCTAAACACAAGTTCCCTGTAACTACTTGAAAACAATTAATGACAGTTCACAAGTTATCTTCATGACTTCCAGAAGAAATCTTGTTACAGTTTCATGCCTTTATGTTTGAAGATAGATGGGAGGAAAGAGTATGATAACCTTTAACCACAGGGTTTGCAGCAGCCTTGATAAAATTCTTCTATATTCACATTATTTCTACATGACTTAAACAGTGTGTAACTCATTTGGAAAATCGTTCTGACAGGGCCTCCACCCTGATCAGAGTTTGTTGCCTTCCTCATTGCCAGAAAGTGCTATGATTTCATTCGATCAAAATTCACTTCTGTGAAGACTGATTTCATTTAAATTGCTTTAGCAGCAGATAGTATTGAAGTGACACAAAGCACAGATGCCTAACTCATAACTTGCTGATTCTTCAGCAAGAAAGGTGAGATTTCATTTGGGTGCAGCTGAGATGAGAAGTGTTTTTGAGTAGTTAAGCCTGTTCTCTTTCTGACCCAGTGAGCATCTCACTCTCAGTAGGTCTGTTTGGAGTTGGGATATCCCCAGAGACAATCTGTTGTGCAGGGAAACTCTGCAGTTATGTAACATACTGGAAACTGGATATTTGGGTATTAAACCCAAAACCATTCAGTGTTTTCATGGTTTAGGAATGAAAGATTTGCTGCACTGTGTTTTGACTTGTTTTCACTTCTAAAACTTGGAGAGCTGATGAACAGTGACGTGTTTTGTGGCAATTTCAGAATGTTTTCTTATTCTCTCCTAGGTATCCTTATGGGAGCTTTTATAAAAATCATAGAGGCTCAAAAGCTGGCCAACTGGAAGGTATAGTTGTAACAATTAATTTTTAATTGTAGAAAAATCCCTAAATCTTATGAAAAAGGCTTTGTAATACTTGATGTTTTAGAGGGCAAGTCCTGGCAGAAGTTTCTCCAGGAGCTGAAGTCTACAGTGAAATAAGGATTTTGCCTCCTACTGTTTATCCACATTATCAAAGCAATGAACTCTTCACTGTTCCTGCTTTAATTTAAAATCTTGCAGCATTTAAACTATGGTTTTGTTTCACAGCACTGAGCAGTTTGTTGGATCAGTGAACCAGCTGAAGTCACAGTGATCTCAGTTGCCAGTTCTAAACACAATTTATATCAGCCAGTTCAACATCTTGGTCTGAGTAGTGAATTTTAGTCCTAGCTTGCAGTTTTATATTTCTTGGCAGTTATTGCCCTAAAGGAAGATCTTTTTCTCCTTAGTTGGAATACATTAAAATGCATACATTTTCAATCTGATTTAGCTTTTGAACTGCATATTGTATTTTTTTTGTCAACTAACTACACTGGTTCTGTGTACTCGTTTAAACAATTACATAGCTCAACAGTTGTGTTTTAGTTTTTCATTTTTACATATGAAGTTATAGAAACAGTGGGGGCTGCAGTAGCTAGTGTTTTTTCATTCATGATTTGTGTCAACTGGATTTGACTTAAAATTGAAAATCAGGTAAATGGCCATGACACCAGCATTTTAAATTAGTTTCTTATGGATTAAGTAAAATAATCAGAGTAAAATCATGTATGTAAGAGGAAAAAAAAAAATCTTTGTGCTCTGATTTGAGCCCTTGTTGTCTAAGCACGGGAAATTCTGATCACAGCTGATGAATTATGTGGAGGTTTTCTGGGAATGTTGGTCCCATCTTGGGAGGCACTGGGGAGCTGTGCTTGGTGTTGTCAGCCAAGGTGAAAGGCCAAAGATATCACATTATTACTGCTTATTTGAGATACTTTCACTGTAATAAAGCTTAGTTTTTTAAAGCTTAGGCTGTCATAATTTTAAATGTGGAATTTTCTAATCAATAATTATGGACTTTATGACATGGCTATAAATGGTTCTAAATTTACTAAATATCTTTTGTTTATCTGATAAGATAGAAATGAAATATTTAACTGCAGGCTATATCCCTGTACAGAGCAAATCTTGGATCATATCCCTGCCCTGGAAACTTTGCTATGTAATTTCTAGTGATCACACCTTACTAAGTGTTCATTCAGGTTCACCACTGAGTCTTTGTGCCTGCTGGTGGTTTTTGGCTAGCACAGCTAATAGGCAGAGTCCTCATGTTTTATTCTCCTCTGCTTCCATGCAGCACAAACACAGACCTTCCTTTCCCATTGTTCTCACTTCCTTGTCCAGCTCTGGTTTCAGGGGTTGTCCCAAGTGCAGTGACTCAGACCTGTGGGTTTTGTTCTGGTGCAGTGGCTGCTGGCAGGAGCAGGCAGTGTCAGCCCTTGCTTCACAGGCTCGTGTGTGCACAGTCACAGGCTGGAGCATTTCAGCCCAAAGGATGAGTTTTGTTTTCTAAGCACCCCAAATCCTTTAAGATGATTATCGCTGGTACAGGCAGGAATGAGACTTTAGAGAGATACCAGAGCACCTTTGGATTGAAAGCTGGTGTTAGAGCAGAACAGTCCCTCAGCTGTTTGCCCTGGTTTAAACAAGTTCATCTGGGCTTCAGGAGGTGACAAACCTGTGTTCAGTGCTGGGGGGACCAGGAGGGAGTGAACAGGTGGGTAAAGAGGCTGCTCCCCAAGCTGGGACCCATTTGCCTTCTGTGTTACTCTGCCAGCAGAAGAACCAGGGTGCCAGGCTGGGGATACAGCATGAGCACTGTTAGCCAGGGGATGAGATAAGTGACAAAGACTGAGGACACAAAAAAATAGCATCTTACCTCATGGTGGGTTCCAGTTATATCACTGTGATGGCAAAAAGGAGCCAGCAGAATTTAATTCAGGCAGAAATTACATTTGCTGAGAAGAATCCAGCCTCAGGCCCCTCAGGTGCTGTGTCACCTGAGCCTGGTCACCTGCAGGGCCACCGGGCTGAGGATGTGATTTCTTGTTGGGTGCTGAGTTTTCCAGTGAAACTGCTTGGTCCCAGTTAACCTGTTCTGTTCCAGCAGTGCCCAAGAGGTCACCATTCCTTGGCAGTCCTTACAGATCTCCAGACTCTCAGATAAAGTGGGAATACTTTTTGTAGAAACAGGAAGATTTTTCCTTTACCATAAATAACCTGTTTTCTATGCAGCTTTTTTGGAGACAGTAATTTAAAATAAGTAACTCCTAGATTTCTGTCACTGGGTTGAAAAAGAACAATAGAAGTAGCAGCCCTGGAACAGTTTACTGTTCTTCAGTCTTCTACTTCATGATAAGAAGGGAGAAAGATTTTTCATTTTCCATCACTATTTTTTAAATAGCTTTTCTTTTGGAAGATTTGATGTTATTTCAATGATGATGATATCCCTGAAATTATAATTTTTTATTTTTTTTTTTTGGCAGGAAGAAGAAATGTTTCGTCCAAATATGTTTTTTCTGCTTTTACTTCCGCCTATTATATTTGAATCTGGATATTCACTGCACAAGGTCAGTCCCTGCCAGACACTCCTTTTGGACGTTGAAGTTTTGTTTGGAACAGATCCTGCTTTTAGTTATCTTAATGAAGCTTAGGATAATTGCATTAAATTCCATTATGTTAATCATTAGGGAACTGAGAGTGCAAAATTTGAACCTCTTTAACGTGGAGTGCAGGGAGTGCAGCTTGTTGCTGATAACTGAGTGCTGGCAGGGTACAGCACACACGAGGTTTTCCTTGGCTGGAGAGGTTTCTTACCTCAGCAGAGCTGTACAAGGGCTGCTGTGAAGGAGGAGGAGTGGGGAGGTGTAGGATCAGAAGTGGGAGAGGTGGGGTCACTCCACAGCTAAAGAGGAGGGAAATGTGTGTCAGGCTCTGACCCTGGGGGCCTGTGTTTCCGTGGGCATTTCTCACAGCTCTGATCCTGGCTGAGGGCTTTGGTGCTCCCTTGTGCAGCCCTTCTGCTCCAGCTGTGCTGCAGGACAGGGAGGGGACAGTGGCCATGGTGACACCAGGGCTGGTACCAGCACTGGAGACCTTTTAGTACAAAATCACAAGCAATGGACCAGAACTGGGAAGTGTTCAAACCTTTTTCACATGCCCTGTCCCCAACAGAGGGATTCACTTACACTTCTGCCAGGTGGGGAATATGTCAGAGTGCTGGTGACTATCCAGCTGTTTGCCTGAGGATTGGGTTCTGGTCATGGTGCCAGGCTGGGAATCAGTCCTGGGAAGCAGAGGAATTGCTGTTGTCCTCAGGAGAGCTGCAGTCTCTCTGGGCAGATGGTGTGGATGTGTGTCCTGGGGTACCTGGAACCAAACTGAGCCTTTAGAATCTAAAACCCAGTTGTGAATTAGGATCTAATTAAATGCAAACCCAAACATGAGTTTTCCTTCAGGCCATTTTTACTAATTTACTTATTTTATTACTGTGTTCCAGGGTAATTTTTTTCAGAACATTGGTTCCATCATTCTGTTCTCAGTATTTGGCACTGCAATATCAGCTTTCATTGTAGGTGGAGGAATCTATTTCCTGGGCCGGGTAAGACTCAGTGCTTTGAAGCACTTCAGTTTATCTGGCTTGTTATTTGAAAGTCCATTTTTCAAGGGCAGACAAATAGAGTGCAAGTGAATTCCTGGTCACAAAGTCCAGTTCTCTGCTCTCACAAAGGCAGAGTTACACAGCCCCTGCCATGGATATTGCTGGAGTTTCCTTCCCTGGAAGTGCTCAGAACCTCTCTGGACATGATCCATGGACGTTATCCATGGGTGAGGTGTTCCAAGGGCCCTTTGGAGCAGGAAGGGTGGAGGAGGTGACCTCAGGTATCCCAGCCTGAGCCACTCTGTGGCTGTGACACAGCATGTGCTGTGGGAAAAGCAATTAAGGCTTGAGTTTTACTTTTTTCGAACTTCCACAATCTTTCTGTTGGAAGGCTGTGTTCTCTAGAGCCATCTTATACTCTACAATAGTAATTTTTTTAGTTTTTCTTTTGCTTCTGTGGTTTGGTGTTTCCTGTTGATTACATACAGACACAGATCTTTTCTCTCAGTCTTCATTCTGGTAGGCCAAGCATTCTGTACTTTCCTCTTTGCCACCCGCATTTCTTTCCTTTGAATGTCCTGGTTACTCTGCTCACCTGACTCTGCTCTAGTTCCCTGATCTTGGTGACCAGAATTGTAGCAGTAGGTTACTGTTGGAGGGCAGTGTTAAACTGATTACATCACTACTGTAAATTTTTCTTCATAATGAACTCGGGATTTGAGGAATAGTTTGGTTTTTAAGAACAGCTGAACACCACAGTGGGTTGTGATTATGTTCTATCTATTCTTTCAGGCTGATGTAATTTATAAACTCAACATGACAGACAGGTAAGCTCCTGGGGAAATGGTACAGTGCATGGAATGAAGCTTTCTTCAGGATAGCTGCAGGTGGGAAATGCACTGCAGTTGGCCACCTCTTTTAATTTGTGTTTAAATTGCTGAGATTCAACATTGTGTATGAAACTAAGAAATAGATGGAACACTTCTATACCCTATTTATTACACCCTTATTTCCAAATAGTATTGTGTTTTATTCCATTCTATTGCATTCTAGTCTATTCTGTTATGTGCTCAGTGATTTCTTTAGACAGATACTGGGTATTTTAACCAAACTTTAAGATTTGTAAACTTTGATTAGTTAGTATTGTTCATATATGTGATAAGGGTATAACTTCATTGTCCAAATCCTCTCTTAAAAGACAGGATAAGTTTTTCAGTATCAATAATGTGGATTTTTTCAAGAACTTGGCACGTTCCTGTGAGGGGAAAGAGAGTGCAGCTTATCACTGTGTAGAAACTGTAACACAAATGGGCTTTGTTACTGTTGTTCGTGTAAGTTACTGGGTAAGTATTTTTCTTTCATCTCGTTTCCTTTTGTGTTCTCCCAGTTTTGCATTCGGCTCTTTAATATCTGCAGTTGACCCTGTGGCTACTATTGCCATTTTCAATGCCCTTAATGTGGATCCTGTGCTTAACATGTTGGTTTTTGGAGAGAGTATTCTCAATGATGCAGTCTCAATTGTCCTGACCAAGTAAGTGCATTGGAACCACACACATTTATGGAAACAGTAACTATGTTGTTTTCTGTTAGTTTTTCAGATACACAGTAATTCTTCCATCTTCATTTGGAACAAGTGGTGTATTTCAGGTTAAAGCTGAATCTTGGGTGGTGCTTCTGTGTAAAAAACAATCCATAACATGAACTGCATTGGCAGAAGACAGGAAATGGTTTCCTTATTAACCCTATCTCAGTGCCTTATCTCATTGACCCCAGATAATTGATTTCCTTCGAATTCCATTCATTATCAGCTCTCTTTCCATCTGAGGGTCCTGACAAGAGGAGCCCCACGTGTCACCTGTCAGGCACAGAAATTTTCACCTTCCCAGAGCTGCTCTGTCTCTGTGCCATTGTGGCTGGGGAGGAATGCAGCAGCATCCATGCAGTGGGGTTGTGTTTGTGCTGAGGCTGCCATGGGAAAGGGGAGCATCCAATATCCTTATCTTTCACCTATGATAATTCTTTGTGGCTGAAGGAGTGAAAAATGCATAGATAAATCTTCATGCTATTGCTGAGGCCAATAGATGTGACTGTGAATGTATAGAAGGAACAGCTGTACCAAGCAGGAAGTGAAGTCAGAGTAATTTTCTAATGAATTAATTGCTTTTATTACAGTTGTGGTGCCTTCAGGGAGGATGCTGGAGGCTAGAAGCAGCCAAGAGAAACACTAGCTGTGATCTGTGTGTTCTTTGCACAGATTTCCATTAAATATATTCCTGAAATTCAGAGAGGTTTCTCCCCTTTCCTGTTGAGAGCTGCTTTGTTTTCCATCAGTGACCTTCTTGTCTCTCATCCACACCTAAATATTTGATGAGAGCTCTTCCTGTTCATTTGTTCTTCTCAGAGGATCACATGAGTTCTTACCACTGTAAAATGTGTTTTCTTTTCCTTTTCAAAGTTGGAACATTGTTTTGAAACACTGGGCACCACCATAGCCTATTTATGCCATTCTGGGATTCTTCAGAGGAGCAGGGCTGGGTTTTCAGCAGAATTAGGTTTCCCTTTGGGGATTACACTAAGGCTTGATTTAACATCTTCTGACATTGCTCTTTTTATATATATCACAGTAAAAGCCTTTTAAGAGTGGTAGCAACAAAGAAATGGGAGTCTTTTTTGTTGTTATGCTCAAAAGATGTTTGGTATTTTTGGATCCAGGCTTAGAATTTGTAACTATTTCTTTTTATTTCTCTTTTAATTGTATCTAGCACAGCAGAAGGTTTGACAAGGGAAAACATGTCAGATGTCAGTGGATGGCAAACCTTTCTACAGGCACTGGGATACTTTCTCAAGATGTTCTTTGGCTCTGCAGCACTTGGCACACTTACTGGTCTTATTTCTGCACTAATATCCTTTTTTAATTTTGGTGATATGTATGTATACATTGGTGAACTGCAACATTCTAGTAGTATTTTTCTTCCCATCTTCTCCAATATTTCTTACAGGATATTTCTTATTAGACATTATTTTGGTTTTATG
This sequence comes from Rhabdornis inornatus, assembly GCA_013397075.1. NCBI lineage: Eukaryota > Metazoa > Chordata > Aves > Passeriformes > Rhabdornithidae > Rhabdornis > Rhabdornis inornatus. The sequence goes on along the minus strand of VWZS01002168.1, from coordinate 34,175 downwards.
TTAGTGTGCATGGATGTGTATTAAAAGTGCATCAAATTTATATGAACATAATTAAGGTCTGAAATGTTGTATAATAGCTTATGTGCACTGGAGTGTTATAAGATATGGTAATTGTTTTGTAAATTCAAAATATATTAATTCCATTTCAATACCAATCCATTTTAACAAGCATATGGCTTCTTTTTTACATACATAAACCAGTTAATTAAAAAGAAGAAGAAGCTGCTTTTCCCGAGGGCCTTTGAGTCAGCCCAGCTCGTTTGTCCCTGTGGATCACGTGCAGGCAGCTGAATGCAGACACTGCTCTGGCTGCATTTATCTTGGGCTGTGTTTTGCCTCCTCCACTTCCAGGAGCTGGTTGCTGAGCAGCCCAGGAGCTGCTCTGCAGAGATCAGGAGGGCTGCTTGCTGTGGCCCAGACACCTTTGTTACTTTTGGGGTTGTTCAGTGCCAGCTCTGGGTTCACTGTGTGAGCTCTGGGCTGGACAGCAGTTACTGATGTCAGCTGGGACACACTGCCACACACTTTGGAAACAGCAGGAATAGAGGGTTTGGTTAAATACAGACACATCTCCCCTTTTGGGTCATCGGCCTAATTCAAACTCTGAAATTATTCCATACCTCACAACAAAAGAGGGAGACAGATATTCAACTCTTCTTTGACTCATATCTAAATTACACTGAGTCAAAGAGAGAAGCAGTTTATTTTCCCTTCACAGTTACTTGTGCCTCAAAAGTATTTGATTTACCTGTTGTTATCAGTACTGTAGAGGCACATCAGCAAGAGATCTTTTTTAGTCTCTGTCTTCTGACAGACTTGTACCAGCAGTAGCTTCTATAACAAACATTCCTCACCTAAGAAACTACTTTCCATACTGAGTTGAAGGCCAATATGTACATTTTATTGGCTATTCAGTAAAGTACATTAAGCATAATCATTGTTTTGTGATGGAATTAACACATCAAAATATTTCTTGGATTTATTTTTTAATTTATTTTTTCCATAACACTTCTGTGTGTACGTACTAAAGCACATTGATTTAAGGAAGACACCTTCCCTGGAATTTGGGATGATGATTATCTTTGCTTACCTTCCCTATGGACTTGCAGAAGGGATCTCACTCTCAGGTGAGTAGCAAAATGAGTTCTGACCACACTGTTTGGTATGTTAAAATATTTCTATTGCTGTAGAAACAGGTTTTGCCTTGTGATGGGATTACTCTGGAGGTCTCAGCAGTAAATCCTTGCAGAGGTTTCTGTTGTTCTTGCCCACAGGTATCATGGCAATCCTGTTCTCTGGCATTGTGATGTCTCACTACACACACCACAACCTGTCCCCAGTGACCCAGATCCTGATGCAGCAGACACTCAGAACTGTTGCTTTCATGTGTGGTAGGTGCTGCCTGCTGTTAAATCCAGCATTAGTAGTTGCAAATTTCATTTGCATGGAACAGTGATTCTGTTGGGAGCAGCAGAGGTGTGAATTTGTACCCAGGCATTTGTGTGTCAGTGGTGCTAGTCTTTAGGAGAAGAATTCCTGGGAGTGGAGGCTGGAAGGCACTCCAATGTCACTTTTCCTGCCACACTGGATAAAACATGCAGTAAATCTCTCTCCCATCCTGCAGGCTCCTGCTAAGATTTGCCATAGAATTGATGATCAAATGGATCTCTGACTTGTGTGTTCGTCTGGTTTGCTTTTAGTTCTAGGAGATGGGGTTTGGGTGGCAGGTTTTTTTAAATTTTTTTTTTAATATTAAAAAACTACTTGCAAAAACAGTAACTTCAAATATGGAGCTTTTTGGAAGTAGTGGTACAAGCAGCTCAGAGTCCTAGAGCCTTTCCAGTTCCCTTTCCAAAGCAAACCTTTGAAGAAGTGACGTGTTCCTGCATTACAAACATGTTCCTGGTTTCTGGGGGCTGCCATGAGTGAATTCTGTATTGTTTGCAGGAGGATGCAGTGTGATCAGGGAGTGGCTTTACTGCAAAGTGAACTTAACCACTCCCTAGTGAGCGCCAGCAGCTCTCCAGGGTTTTGTCAGGAAATCCCATTTTATGGACTGTATGTAGTAATTAATAACAGGAGTAGAAAAGGTTTTCTAGAATTGTTTATTTACGGTGTGATTTCTCTTTTTCAGAAACGTGTGTTTTTGCATTTCTTGGCCTGTCAATTTTTAGTTTTCCTCACAAGTTTGAAATGTCCTTTGTCATCTGGTGCATAGTAGGTATTTACTTTCTTCCATATCTTTTTGGATGCATTTTTGGTATTGGGGAAGGGGAAAACACCTTTCAGTTAAAAGATTTTAGAATAATTGTCACAATTTATAGGTTTTTATAAAAAATTCTCAGACTCCTAATTCTTTGTCTTTAAACCAATTTCAGTGTGCCTTAATGCAGGTACTCTGAAGTAGGTTTCACATGGGGCTTGCCTCCATCTGTTGCCATTGTAATGCTTTAATATCAGCATGAAAAGTGTGTTTCCTTTCCAGTGAGGGCAATGTGGATCCATTTCCAGTAGTGTACAGCACACTGGCCCATGCCATGGTTCAGGAGAAGGATTGTTATCTGCAGCTTCCCCAGACAGGGATATCAGCACAGGGAACTGCTCTGCCTGCATTGCACACAACTTCCCTATCTAATATTTGTCTAAGGCGTGACACTTCCTCCTGTGCAGCATTGCCCTCTCAGGTGTAATGCAAATTGTGTAATTTTGGGGTGATTCATAAAGAAAAACAGCACAGCCCTTCAAGGATCCTGCTGACTAATTCTAGGATATTTACCTTATCAAGGTCTGTTTGTAGTGCAGCTTAAAAACAGTGTTCTGGGAAAACCTTGCCTTTTTCTGAGTTAAAGTTTTCACTGTGTTTGTTAATTGTTTGCCATTAAATCAATAGTCCCCTTTTTTTTCCTTTTCTGTTCTCAGCGTTGCTTCAGTGTGGGGAATGTTTTGTAGCCATACCCAGGGAAGTGTTGAGAAACAGCCTGATGTGCTGTTTGTTTGGCTCCTGGCCCTTCTGAGCAACTGGCCCACAGGGAGACAATAGAAATACCTTACTGCCTCTTGGCTGCTGCACCAAGGGAATGATTAAAGGAGCTGAACTGAGGAGCACTTCTATCCAAAGTAATTCTTGGTCTCCCTGGAATGCCTCCTGGGTTCCATTTATTTATTATAAGTAAAGCAGCCTGGTCTCCATCAGTGCCAGGTCTGATTTAGTTTCAGTTAAGCAGACAAAATGCTTCAGGAGTAATATTCCACAGTGCCCTGTGCTGGGGGTTTCTCTCTGCTCGTGGAGCAGCACACCTGCCTGTGAGCAGGAAGAGCAGATTCACCTTCCCCTGTAAAACCAGCTGCAGCTGGGGCCTCGTGGATGTGACACATCAAGTGGTCTTTTGCTTTTATTTCTGTTTTTCAGGTGCTGGTTCTGTTTGGTAGAGCAGTGAATATTTTTCCACTTTCCTACCTACTCAACTTTTTCCGTGACCATAAAATCACTCCCAAAATGATGTTTATCATGTGGTTTAGTGGTAAGTTAAAGCTCAAAATACTGAGAACCAGAAAAAATGTTTTATCGCTTCCATTGTGTGGCCCACTCTAGGAGGAAGTGGTTTTTCATTGGTGGAGCAAAACTCAACATTTGCACTGTTCTGAAACCCAAGTGCAGAGGAATGTTCTCTTTCCCCTTTGTGCTGGAGGACTTTGCCCTGGTGAGCCCCACGAGAGCTTTTCTGTGTAGAGGCCCAACAGCTTCAGAGTGTGAGCAGCAGTGTCTGAAATGTGTTAGCCCAGTGCTGGATAATGGCCGTGCCATGGGACTGTGAAACACCTCTGAGGGTGGAGATTCCCGTTGAGTTCTCTGGGTGCTCGGTGCCGTGTTCCTGGCTGGCTGCCCTGTTCTCTCCCCTAGGATTACGTGGTGCCATTCCCTATGCCCTGAGCCTCCACCTGGGCCTGGAGCCCATGGAGAAGCGGCAGCTCATCGGCACCACCACCATCATCATCGTGCTGTTCACCATCCTGCTGCTGGGCGGGGGCACCATGCCCCTCATCAGGCTCGTGGACATCGAGGACTCCAAACCACGCAAGAGGAGCAAGAAGGATGTCAACCTCAGCAAGACAGAGAAGATGGTTTGTTTGGGCTTTTCATTCACAGGATCACTGGGGTTTGGTGGGGTTTTTTTTTTCCAGTTTAAACATTTTTCATGACTAGTACATGATTTTTATTAAAAAGTAAGATGAAGGCAGTAGAAGAAGCCATGGTAGTAGGACAAAGCCAAGCAATGTAATTTTGAAGTATCCCAAAGACAGAATTTGGTAAGTGTTTATACAAAATATGTGTTTGGACAAGGGGAGGAGAAATAGTCCTTTAATTCAGTCCAATTACAAGTTGATCTATATGAATTAAAGTGACCCTTGGAAAAGCATAAAGCATATGGTAGAGGATTGAGTCATATACAGAGAGAAAGTAGCTGGTACAGTGTGAGATGGAAATCAATCATAAAAGGCAGATAGAAATTACTTTGAAAAATTTGAAGGCCATGAGAAGGTGGTAACAATAGCCCCCCTCTGACTGGAGTTTATTTTAAAGCAATTTCTGGCAAAGCAAGAGATCTGACAAAGCCTAAAGCCACTCTGGGCCCTCTTGTGCAAAAGACTGGAGAATTAAAACTATCACAGGACATTTTTTGCCTGTTTTTCTCTAAACCATTGAAGAGTATCTGCAGGGTATTGTTCTGGAGGAGCTTAAGAACATTTTTTCTTTGCATGAGGTTGATTGTAGTCTGTAGAATTACCTTGCAGCACCCACACAAGGAAGTGCAGGAAGAGTGCAGGGACAGGGCTCGTTTTCAGTGGGACAATGACAGCAGTGGTGCTTGCTGGATGAGCATTGTCCAGCTCACAAGAGACAACCTGCACAGTAGAAACCTGTTCTCAGCAATATGGCAACAAAAAACATGGAACATTTGAGGTCTTTTCCCTTTCAGCATGGAAAGGGAGGCCAAGTGGCCTCTGTAATTCAGTGGCTGAACAGACTCATGCAGCCCTAAGCCCTGCAAGGCTGGCATGGGATCATTTCCATGTTGCTCCAGCATGGCATAAGGGAGAGCACAGAGCAGGGGCTGATCAGGGTGGTGACATGACTGCCACTTCTCTTGGGTAATTCCAATATTTGTGATTTTTCTAGGGAAACACCATAGAATCTGAGCATTTATCAGAGCTCACAGAGGAGGAATACGAAGCCCAGTACATAAAAAGGCAGAACCTCAAAGGGTTCATGCGGCTCGATGTCGAGTACTTGAATCCTTTCTTCACCAGAAGACTCACACAGGAAGTAAGTCTTTGTTGTTTTCTTGGAGAAACTGGTGGAGTTGGTCGTTGTCCTCAGTACCACACAGGGCTCAGGGTGCAGCCACTGTGTGGGGACAGTGGGACATCTGTGTGTTGCTCATGCACAGAGAGAGCAGCTGTAATGAACAGCTGCTCTGGAAGTTGGATTACATGAGCTTCTCAGAGCTACCCCAGTTAAACTTGGTGTAAGGATTTGCTGAACTCACCTTTAATGGTGCAGAGATCAGTGAAGGGCATCAGGAGTCACTGGCTGCTGCTGCTGCTGGAAAAAGCTGCTGCCACTCAGGCAGAGTTTGTGAAGTGCTGTCACACACAGTTCCTGCCTCTTGCTGTCAGTGGTGCTGTGACTTCTGGAGCTGTGATGTTGCTGCAGAGTGCAGCTTCTGTCTTGGAAATGGGCACCAGCATTGCACCCTTTACTTTCCAGAGACCAAAGCTCTGAGACTGTAAATGCAAAACAACATCTGACAGTAACTTAACACTGAGTGGCCCCAAGGTGTAAATACTGTGCCTTTTTCACTCCCATTCTTCAGAAGTCTGAGGCTCCTTAGCCACAGAATTCACTGTTTTTCAAATTTCCCATGGAAGCATTTTGGCTGTGCAGTTCATAATTTTGTGTAAGTGTACATTCCATCTTCCTAGCCTGCTCAAAAGTACTGGTTTTCCTCTTGTTTTGTACTTTTCAAAAGTACCCTTTCAGCACTTTCCTACAAAAACTAAAGTAATTTATTGCAAAACCAGAAATGAATCAAGAAACCAAAGCAAGCATCTGATTCGTAGTTGGTAGCCAAAAGCACAGGCTGCCGTCCAGATTGCAACCAAAGGCTGGAAAAATAAGCATGTGGATCAGCAGGGCAGGCCACAAGCCTCCCAGTGTCCCTGGGAACACGAGGAGAGTCAAAGCCAGGCCCTGCAGACAGCATTGGGATTGTGGAAACACACAGGGCAGGACTGTCTAGAGAACACAGGTCAAAACACCCATCATCAAAACTCATCTGCAGCAGTAATTACTGACTGAGCACACGGTGAGTGTTTTCTGCTGGGAAACAGAATGGCTGTGTGTGCTCAGAGAGCAGGAGCAATGATTTCCTGAGGAGTGTGTGCAGGGCCACCCCTGCTGTGCCCTGGCTCTGGGGCTGCTGCAGCAGGTATCAGAGCAGTGCCCTGGCATTGGGGGTGCTGTGCCCTGGCATTGGGGGTGCTGTGCCCTGCACAGGGGCTGCTGCAGCAGATATCAGCTGTGCCCTGCACAGGGGCTGCTGCAGCAGGTATCAGCTGTGCCCTGCACAGGGGCTGCTGCAGCAGGTACCAGTGCTGTGCCCTGCACAGGAGGTGCTGCAGCAGGTACCAGTGCTGTGCCCTGGGACACGGGGTGCTGTGCCCTGCACAGGGGCTGCTGCAGCAGATATCAGCTGTGCCCTGGCATTGGGGGTGCTGTGCCCTGCACAGGGGCTGCTGCAGCAGGTACCAGAGGCTCTGTTTGCCCCTGGCAGGACCTGCATGACGGGCGCATCCAGATGAAGACCCTGACCAACAAGTGGTACGAGGAGGTTCGCCAGGGCCCCTCGGGCTCTGAGGATGATGAGCAGGAGCTGCTGCAGCAGAGCGGGGCCGGTGCACGCTGAGCTCTGAGCTCCCACACTGCAGACGTGTCCCCTGCTCCTTGTTGAGGTGGAAACACAGCTCTGCTGGGACTGTTCAGGAAGGGAAACCCACGAGGGTCAGGTGCTGCATGGGCTGAAGGAAGAGCCTTTTGTTCAGACTGCATAGCAAATTCCACACAGCCCGTTGAAAAGCAGAACCATCTGCCATGAAATGATGACATTGGTAATGGGGGAACTTCTTCCCATCCCAAAACCTGCTGTGACCACACGCTGCAGTACAGGGCCCTTGTGTGGCTCTGCAAAACACAATGAATTGCACTTTACCTTTTATATAAATATATATGTATATATATGAATTCATTCACAGCATGGAGAGTTTTGACAGTTTATACTGTGAATTTGTTTCAGCACTAGTAAGGGAATCTGACTGGAAGAAATGTATAATTTATGGAATTTGCACATTTTGAACCCAGAAAAGATGCATACCTTGACAAGAGTAGATATTGCACATAAAGGGAATCACCTCTGAAAACGTAGTTTTGTCACTTAAGAAATTCTTGATTTTTGTTTTATGGGATATTTTGGTTTTAATACTAAGGGATCTAATCCCAGTACTGATTATAGCGTGGTTTTGGGGAAGTGGGACCCTGTGACAGCACAGAACTGCGTTTGAAATTGTAGTTTCTTTTCTTTGGCTAAAGCCAATTGCAGTTGGGTCTCTGTAATTGGCAGTTGCTCCTTGCTGGCACTTTGGCTTTAAATCTTAGCAAAGAGCAGCTTCTGTTTTGCCTAATTTATGAAGTGTCCCTAACACTCCAGAATTCACCAGTGGAATTTTTAAGCTTCAGTGGAAGCAAAAGCAACATGTACATGAGGAAAAAGAGCCTACAAAGTCTAATCCAGGTACAGGAAGATTAATATTGCACGTGGCTGAAGCAGCCTCTGCTGGAAGTGCCAAACAGCTTCCATTAAGCTGTCCCATTTTTCTCTTCTGCTTACACTGTTTTATAATCTATGGTATCACTGCATTTGTTCTCCATGGCCCAGTGTTTGCTCAGCGTCGCCAACACCTGAAGGTGTTTGTTGCACATTTGCCATGGTGACACACGCAGCAGTTTGCTCCCACTGCCAAATTCCTCCTTGGCCATTTGCATATCTACTGCCAGGATGTGAACTGCAGTTCAGCACCCAGATCTGACATGCAAATGCTCTTATTTCTGAAGGTGTGAGACTTAGTTTTGGTCCGGTTTTGCTACTGAGTTTTTTAATCCACTGCTTACCTACTGAGAGAATAAAAGTTCCAGAATGTATTCGGAGTCCTGAACCTGTTGTCTGAGCAGCTTTTCAAAATCCCACATCTTGTCCCTTGCTTGCTTGGTCCATGGGAGGATGTGTGTGAAAATCAGCCTTTTTGTCACCCTGCTGGACCCCAGCAGACGGAATGAAACTCCAGTTACCCGTCACTGTTACTCATTCCTCACCTTTACCCGCGGGAGCTGCTGGAAGGTCCCTGAGAGCTCTCAGGCGTTCAGTGATGGAGCTGCTGCTGCACCGGGGCTGGCACAAAGCCCCAGTCCCGCTCAGGTACCCGAGGGCCGCGGTTCCAGCTGGTTCCCGGTGATTCCCGGTGGTTCCCGGTGGTTCCCTGCAGTTCTTGGCGACTCCCGGTGATTCCGCGCGGTTCCTCGCGGCAATTCGTGACGATTCCTGGTCGTTCCCGGTGATTCCCGGCGGTTACCGGTAATTCCCGGCCGTTCCCGGCAATTCCCGGCCATTCCCGGTCACTCCCGGTGATTCCCGGCCATTCCCGGTGATTCCCGGCTGTTCCCGGTCACTCCCGGTGATTCCCGGCAGTTCCCGGTCACTCCCGGCCATTCCCGGTCACTCCCGGTGATTCCCGGCCATTCCCGGCAGTTCCCGGCCATTCTCGGCCGTTCCCGGTCACTCCCGGTGATTCCCGGCCATTCCCGGTGATTCCCGGCTGTTCCCGGTCACTCCCGGTGATTCCCGGCAGTTCCCGGTCACTCCCGGCCATTCCCGGCAGTTCCCGGCCATTCTCGGCCGTTCCCGGTCACTCCCGGTGATTGCCGGCCATTCCCGGTGATTCCCGGTCACTCCCGGCAGTTCCCGGTCACTCCCGGTGATTCCCGATCCCGGTCCCGCCGCACCTGCCGCCAGGTGCGCTGTTCGCTGCCGCCCTCTGGCGGCGGCACCGCGGCAGTTCAGGGAGGAAGGGAGGGAAGCGCCCTGGAGCGATTCCAGTGAAAACTCTGGGGATGGTCGCATTTAAAACCAACTGCTCTAAAACCTGAAGTAATACTACATTTGTAAAAACTTGGAATTAAGTTTGTATTCTGAGAGAGCAAAGATAACTCCCTTGTTTTGGAACCAAAAGAAGTTTTTACCACAGTGCCCAATGCTCACATTCAGTTATCGATACAATGGCTTTTCTCTCAGTCACTTCACAGTTCCGAGTTCTTCACTTAATATGCTTAGAAAAGAATATTCTTGTTTATTGATTTGTCTGGCAGTTACTTTAGTTAGGCTGGTCCTGCTCCCAGCCCTGCCCCTGGACAACCCCAGGACAAGAGCTGAGAGCCCCAGCTGGAAGCATTCCTTACCTCCAATTAACCACCACAGGCTGAAGGAATTAAATCGTTTAAGGCAATGAAGCTGGAGCAATGGGGGGTGGGAGAGTTATTTAAAAAGTAACTGCACTAAAATATCACCGTGCTTGCACAACTCTGAGATAAGATTTTGCTTTGCCTCAAACTACACATTAACCTAGCTCAGAACCACTGTAAGAAATTCCTGCTGTATTTGATTTTCCCATCCATTTAGGATTTTGCTGACTTTCCTTGACAGTCACCTTTTTCCCGATTTTTCCTTTCCTAGGCCAGACTGTGTCCCTGCCACCTTGGAATTGTAGCTGTGCCTCAGACTCCCAAGTGAGCCAGCACAGGGTGGGAAATGCAGCACCCATAGTGCAATCCCTGGGCACCAAGCCCACCCCAGGGCAGCCCTGGCTCCTCTCCTGCTCCAGGGCCAGGCTCTCACTCAGCAGCAATGCAGCATTGCAGCAATGCAGCCCCAGCATGATCAAATCCAAAGAAATTGGTTCTTGCAATCAGGAACCCCCTTCCAAACCCTGCTGGCCTCAGCTCTGAGGGTGAAGCCTGCACCCTCTGCTCAGCCCACCAGCAGCACCAGGGGAGCTGCCCTCGAGGGAGGGGGTTGTGTTTAGTCCTCAGGTCACTGGTGGCAGCTGTGGGCACCATGCCCAGCTGGGGACAGAGCTGCATTGGCCCCGGCTGTGCTGTGCCCCAGGGCATGGATCCAGCCTGGCACAGAGGAGCTCCCAGGCAGTGCCAGACCCTGGACTGGCTGTTTGGCCTGGCCACAGCACATGGAGCTCCTTGGGCTGGTTGGGGTTTGCTGGGTGCCTGCAGCTGCTCTGCCCCGGCAGCTGCAGCACAGGAGGGTGTGCAGGGCCTGCAGCAACACCCTGTCCTTGCACAGGAGCTGCTGGGAGCTGGGCTCGAGGAGCAGGCACACCACGGCTTGTAGAGCATCGAGGACTTGGCAAGGACAGCCGAGAGCACAAAGGCCAGCACTGGCACCTGGCTGGCATCCCCCAGCAGTGCCAGCACGGCGTAGGGGGTCCAGGCAGCCAGGAACCCCAGGCACACAGCAGGGCTCAGCTGGAAAAGGAGGAGATGGAGATGGAGATGGAGATGGAGATGGAGATGGAGATGGAGATGGAGATGGAGATGGAGATGGAGATGGAGATGGAGATGGAGATGGAGATGGAGGTGCCCTCAGCCTCCTGCAGCACTCGGGGGACGCTGACACCCCCCAGACTCAGCCACATGCAGCAGGACCCTGAGCAGCCCTCGCATCCCCAGGGAAAGGTGCTCAGCCTGCTGCAGCTGTACTGCAATGGCAGAGCAGAGCAGCAGCTCAGCACACCCCAGGCACAGACCTGCTCCAGCTTCAGGCCACTCACAGCCTGTCCCACCTGGGACACTCAGCAACAGCCCCAGCCTGCTGTGGCAGAGGGGTACAAAGGACACAATGACCTGGCTGGGACCAGCTCAGCATCAGACCCCAACAGCTTTTGGCAGCACTGGAAATCCCTCCAGCAACCTGTGTGGCCTGGGAGGCCTGGCAACGGGCTGTGCACAGTGCCCCTCATCTGACTGGATGTGGATGTTTCCTTTGAAGCCAGGCTTGCAAACTGGTTTTTTTCGTGCTGTATTTTTTAAAGGTTATTCAGGGTTTTTTACATATCCTTGGTAAATTATAGTATTAGCTTGTAGTCTGGGGAACAATGACTCATGCAAGCTCCTTTATGATCTTTTCCAATGTAATTTAAAATGAAAACTCCTCCACCTGATGATGAGGAGCAATGTGTTGTTACCCACACTGACACAAAGGCCTGGGGAGTTCATCAGGAACAGCGGACGCCGGGCAGGGGGGGTCCTGCTGTTCACCTGCCCGTGGGCAGTGGGCTGGGCAGGGCACCTGGGACCCCACAGCCCCTGACCCTGGCACCTTGACAAACAGCTCCCAACTCCCTGCACCTTGACAAACAGCTCCCAATTCCTGGTACCTTGACAAACAGCCCCCTGACCCCAGTACCTTGAGGAGCATCCCCCAATTCCCAGTACCCTGACAAACACCTCCCCCATTTCTGGTGCCTTTAGCAGCACCTCCCAATTCCACGTACCTCGAGCAGCAGGCTGTGCAGGCCGAGGGTCCTGTGCCTTGGGGATGTGTGATGCCATGGGGTCCTGTGGGGCCGTGGGGTCCTGTGCTGCCTCACGGCTCTCTGTGACTCCCACACCATCCACAGGATCAGCTGGAGGATGAGGTGTGTTCTCCCTGCTGCAGGCCCCCCAGGAGATGCAGCAGGCTGTCCCATAGGGCTCGGGACCCCAGCTGCAGTGCCTGGGCATGGCCAGGGCTCCTCTAGGCCACCCCAGACCCCACCACTCCCTGCAGAGTGAAGCTCTTGGGGAAACGTTTTGTTTTCATTTTTGTCCCAACCCCCATCAAATCTCAAACTCTCTGATCTTCTAAGACTCACTGAAAAGTGCTAAATCTTCAGACATACATACAAGTAACATTTTGCTTTGAAACTAAGCAACTAAAAGCACAATTTGATTCTGCATTTCCTCTCAGAAGGTGGGCTGGGCTGTAGACAAGCCCCAAGTGCCAGGCTGCCAACACTGGCTGATCAAGAGCAGAGGCTGTGCAGGAAAAAGCCACTGTCACATGGGCTGCCTTTCCACAGCCAACTTACATCTTCATCTTCCCTCCCACCTTCTCAGCCACCTCCTGAGCTGTTGTGCTGGCACATAACCAAGGTGTCTTTGCTCCAGCATTGTCCTTGAGGCACTGGGAGCTGCTGGGGACAGGCTGGTGGCTGGCAGCAGCCACTGGCTCGGAGCACACAGGCAGTGAGTCAGGGGAGAGGGGATAGGAGGCACCCTGGGGTGCTGGTCTGCAAACCAAACTGGTATGTATGGTTTCCCATTTTGTTTCTATTTTTGCTCTTTAATGCAAAGTCTGTCCTGAAGATAAAGCTAGAGGGAGGATTAGCAGCCGAGCTGAGGAAATTAAGGACTCTGAGCTGGAGAAAGAGCTGTGTAAGGAACACCCACGGGCTCCCTCACCTGCTCACGTGCTCTCTGCAGTGCAATCATTCACCTTAGCTCAGTGGAACACATGCAGGTGAAAACAGGGCTACAGACATGAGCTGCAACACTGCAAACCCAGCCCTCCTGTATTAATTATTTCAGCAAATTAAATACATTTAGCCTATGGCTCTCCCACCAGGGAAAGCAGCTCTTGTTGCTCTGCCAGAGCTTGTGGCTTCCCAGCTGCTTCTGCTCTGTGCATGGACATCCAAAAACCTGCAATCTGCGTGGTACAGCCACACAGATGTGGCACCTGGGGACATGCTTTAGGGCTGGACTTGGAAGTGCTGTGGTAACAGCTGGACTCAATGATCCCAAAGATGTTTTCCAGCCTAAACTTGTTCCTGTGATCCTGTGACTCTCAATATTGACTGGGAATAGGTCACCGTGGGGCAGAGCTTTCCCTGAAGAGCTGGACCTGGCTCTTAAAAGAAAAAGGGCTGTGTTAACAGAGAGGGGTGTGAGGGCAGGCAGCTGCCTTCCCCCAGGGTGACATCCCTGTCCCTTGTCCTTCCCCCAGGGGTGACATCCCTGTCCCTTGTCCTTCCCCCAGGGCTCACATCCCTGCCCCTCAGGCTTGTCCTTTGTGGGGATTTCCCAGCAATGGGATTCCTGCAGCAGAGCTGGGCACACGTGGGGAGGTTCCAATGGGCTGCACAGGTACCAGCACCTGGCCAAGGAAATACGGGCATGGCCTTGCCCCCAGTGTGTTCCCTGAGCACCCCAAAGGTGCACACGGGTGGAGCTGGGGGTGCAGGAGCTGCCCTGACCCACAGCAGCTCGGACAGCCTCCACCAAAGCCCTTTGGCAGGCTCTGTGTGAGGAGCTGGAGGGACAGGGAGCAGCAAACACCACTCTGGGGTGGCTGGCTGGGAGCTTCCACGTGCCCCCGTGCCCCCAGGCTGAGCCCGAGCCCTCTGCACCTGCCAGAGACCTCCTGGCTCCCAGTTTGCAAACTGGGCCAGTGCAGAGCTGCTCCCCTGAGGTACCTGTGTGCAAAGAAGGAGGAGGTGGCCAGGGGAGGAGCGTCGCTGCCATGCCCCGGTCACTGACGGCCAGGTTGACGATGAAGAACTCGGCAGGTCTCAGCAGGGACCTCTTCTGATGGGCCAGCAGCAGCGAATTCCCAGCCAGGGATGCCTGTGGAGGAGGGACAGAGTGGAGCTGTGTGTGACAGGGTGACAGAGCCAGCAAAGGAGCCAGGAGCATCCTGAGATGTGAAGGAGACACTGCACAAATCTTCAGAGCGTGGAGAGGGCTCCAGGCTTCCCTCTCTGGGGTGGGCTGAGCAGGGGAGCCCAGGGCACCCACAGAGCTCTGTGAGCACATCTGGAGCTGCTTTACATGGAACCAGATCCCTTCCCCCTGCTGACATCCCACACTTTGGTAGGAGGGCAGAGATGGGTGAGACTGCAACAGGCTCTGGGTGCAGGGTCTGGCCAAAGTCACTCGCTGCAGCTGGAAGGAGCAAGGGGGCATTTCCTCCCAGCTAGAAAAACAACTGGAGCTGTGTGTGACTGCTGCTCTGATGTGGGGCCAGGGAGCTGGGCCCCTTGGCCTTCCTAATTTCTTCCTGGCAATGTCACTCCTGCGAATCTGCACTGTCCCATATCTTGGTAACAAAATAAACAACAACAAAAAAAGGCATTATAAAGATCAAGGAAAATCCAGACTAAACAAAAGAAGGCTCTTTGTTTGCTATTAATTTATTTAAATCAACAGTGGTGATTAAAGTTTTATAACAAGGGCTTTCTCTTTTTCATTACATGATTGTGATTTCATGGAAAAGAGGTTTCAGTGTCCTCAGGAGAATCTTTGCTCCTCTTGGGGCAGGTTGGGCAGGATAAGAGTTCCTCCTTAATGGATTAGGCTGCAAATTAATCTCATGGTAAGAACCAGCTTCCAAAGCCACTGAATGGCCAACATTAAGCTCCCCTCAGGAACAGGATTCCCATGTGGGATCTGGCCAAATGCAGAGCTCTGGAGGCTTTGGAGTCACTGGAGAGCAGAGTATTGAGATGTTTATCCTTCTTCCCAGCCTCACAAGGCATTTTTCCCACGAGTGAGTCTCACATCTGTGCTAAGTACATTTTATTGGCTTTACCAACTCCTCCTGAAATCAAGGGCCAGCTTGAGCTCCAAACCCCCCTCAGTGGACCTGAAGCTGGTGGCACCAACAGAGCCCTTGCCTGTCCCACCTCAGGTGGCTGTGGTAGGAGTTACAGCACGTTCCTCAAAGTTATTCAACTTTTCAAATATTTAAAATTATAACACGCACTTGCACTTCACCTGAGAGGGGAATGCAATCATCAGATCATACTTTTGAGTAACATGGGAAGGGTCAGTTTAATTACTCTGCTGATGACTGGACACTTCTGGAAGCATCAGTGACTGAAAAGGCCTGACTGTCTCTGGCAGGCAGCTGGGCAGGGACACGGGGACCAACAGGGCATCTTTCCTTACCAAAGACTAAATAGAGAGTGCCAAAAATCAGGTCTTGTCTCTCTGCTAAGGTGGAGGTGAACACTGAGGTGTTGGACACATTCCCCATCTGCAAAGCAAGATACAATGGAAGTGAGAGTGAATTCTGGCTGAGCAGGAGTGCCCAGCTCCTCCAGGTCCCCAGAGGACACAGGGACACATTCCTGGCCAGCAGCATCCTCCAGCCAGCACTGCCTGCAGCACTGAGCAGCCTGGGATGGGATCAGGCTGGTGATCCCACTTGATTATCACTCCTGGTAATCCCACTTGATTATCACTCCTGGTAATCCCATGTGATTATCATTCCTGGTGATCCCACTTGATTATCATTCCTTCAGGCACAGATTTCACTGATGAGCATCAGCCTTTGCATGTCCATTCTCTTGGCAAGTCCTGGCCCTGTGTGACTGCAGCAGGTGCTGCGTGTTTGGACACAGGGATTGGCTGCTTGGAGCAGCCCCAGGGTGATGGGATCCCCAGGACACCCCAAAGCTGGCAGCCCCTCCACAGAACACCCTGGATGCTCAATGCTTCACAGCCCAATGGAAATTATCTCCTTTATTCCTGTGCTTCTCAGAGTGTCTGTGTACAGGGACAGGTGATTTATACCTCCCTGTACAGGCCAAGTGACTCTGGACATGAGAACAATGTCCTTCATTAACCTAATTGGAAACAACCTTCATTTGCTGAGCAAATCCCTCCTGAATTTCTCATAATGCACAGTTTTCCCCTAGGCCATATTTGTTCTTCCTCAAGAGCTCTTGGAAGTAGCCAAGCTGAACACAGCACACGCACATCACCTCTCCAAGAGGCTTTAATCTGTGTGTTCAGAACACAGCCAGGGAAAAAGGAGGGACTGTGTTCACACAGCTGCACTGGAGATGAGAAAGGGCAAGGCCCAGCACGAACAGTCTGGAAGGAATTGTTCCTTCTTCTCAGCACACATGCAGCAAAGGAGAGAACTGGCAAAGCTTGGAGGATTTTATTTCCTTCAGATCCCTGCAGGTCTCCATCCTGCAGTACAGCAGGGGAGCTGCAAGTGTCCTGTGAGATCAAACTGGCAAAAAGGACCAACAATCACAGGAGAAGAATTTCTATTTCTGACATAACACTTAGGATAAACCCTATTTTTGTGGCTGTGCTTGAGCTGCCTGTAAAGCACAGATCTCTCATTCCAATACAGAACTGATGAAAATGCATCTCTTGCACTGATCAATGTGCTGGTGTCACTGACACACAGATGATAAATCAGTTTTATAGAAATATGGAGAGCTATCCCTTTTGTGTCCAACAGTAAATCATAAATTGGATCCTCCCATCCACTCACTCACTCACTCACTCACCCACTCACTCACTCACTCACTCACTCACTCTCGGTGCCCAGGGCAGGCTCGGGGGGTCAGAGCTCACAGCCCGGGTCACCGCTGCCCCTCCCGGGTCCCCCGAGCCCCCGGGAGCGTCCCCAGAGCCCCGAGCCCTCCATGGGGCTCCCAGCCCCGCTGCCCCCGGGGACTCCGGCGGGGACCCGTGTCCTGCCCACACCCGGCCCGGGGGTGCTCGGGGCACCGCGTCCCTCCGGGGCAGCGCCTCGGCTTTCCCGGAGCAGCCCCCGGGGCAGGAACTTACCGGGGCTGGCGGGGCTCCGCGGTTCCGCCACCGGCTCAGCACCGCCGGCGACGGACAGCTCCGCTGGGGACCGCTCTGTCCGTCCGACACCGCTCTGTCCGTCCGACACCGCTCTGTCCGTCCGACACCGCTCTGTCCTTCCGACACCGAGCTCTGTCC
>VWZS01002168.1:0-17152 GCA_013397075.1 Rhabdornis inornatus | reverse complement strand
CACCGAGCTCTGTCCGTCCGACACCGAGCTCTGTCCTTCCCCAGGTGAAACCAGCGCATTATGGAACAGCTTTTTCTTCTTCAGCCTAAGCCTCATGAGCTGTGCTCGAGCCCAGGCCCACCATCCTTTCAACTTGGCTTTTTATGGCAGCGGTCAAGGCACAGGGAGTCTTCAAAGGAGCCCTTTTGACCTGGGAATTAGCCAACAGATTGTCTTCTAGAAACCAAAACTGACCCGAAGCATAATTCTTTACTGTAAATCCAAAGTGAAGGTCTGCACTGAGCAAACACAGAGTGGAACTGAAGGGGGCTTTGGACTCTGCTCACGTGGCTGGGGTTTGGCCCTTGCAGAGAGCCCAAGGGGTTAAACACAGCAGATTCTGTGTGAGCCACTTCCCAGCCCCACTGCTTGTGTGAGCAGGGCATCTCAGCAAAGTCTTACTGTCCCCACTTAGCAGAAAGTTTGTGAAGATCGGTTTGAGAGGTCTCCAGGGCAGGCAGCTGCAGCTAAAGCATTGCATGGTGCCACTCCTGGCTTCCACTCAGACCACAGGAGCATTTAATCCTAGAGAGAAAACACAGCAGAAGCTCAAAGCACAGGTTTCAATTACATCCATAAAGCAGACAGTGTCCTAAGCTTCAGAACAGAGCTCAACACAATCAATGAGGGCAAAAATATTTCCCTAAGAACATACTCCTAACATTTGACCTCAATCACAGCAGATTGAAAGACGGGCTTGGCCAGATTTATTAAGATAAAAATGATCACCATAAATAGGCACAGAAGAACATTCTGAAAAAAATTGCCTGAGTGTAGAGTGAGGCTCTCTGTAAAGCCTCCTCCCCTCACGGTACCCTCTGGTTATTTGGCTGGAGCAGGGGTGTACCAAAGCAGTCACAGCACATCACACTAATGCAATTAATCTGGAAAGCATCAATCCCAGCCCTGTTGCACTCACTTCTCATGAATCATGGCACCTGCCCAGGCCTCTGCTCCCCACCTGCAAACAGCATTAACACTATTTATTTCACACGGTGTGGTGCAGGCTCTGCTCATCACCTGTCTGTGCACGGCTCTGAAATCTGCATGCAGTGAGTTTTTCATCCCACCCAGTCACATTTCCTGCTCCAGTATCTCCCAGACACATTCTGTACCTGCTAATCCAACCCATCAGTCTGTGGTGCCTCACTCTGAAGTGACTCACAGGTGTCTGTGTCCATTGCTTTCTGTGTCTGACCTTAAAGGGAAGGGACAACCCCACACTGACAAGATTTAGCCTCACTGGCTGCTTTTATCAACCTGTATTTCTGCCAGTGTTTTGTGTTCTCATCCGATTTTATCATCACTAGATTCTCACCTAGCCCAGCCAAGGTCACACACACACAATTTCCTGAGCTCTCCTGCACTGGAGAGGCAGCTCAGCATCTTTGCAAATGGGTCAGGGCCAGATCTGAAGGTGACATTTAGCAGGGAACAATGCTGGTGATGGCATTCACGTAGGACACATCCAAGCCACACATGCTGTTGCCCAACTTCCTGCCATCTGTACACCAAACTTGCAGCTTTATGTTGAACAGACACTATTCCCATGCCTGTATGCTTAGCTGGAGGCATGAGGTAACACATGTGCTGCTCTTGAGATGCACTTCCCCCCTCACAATTTGTGCTTGTGACTGTAAAGGAAATATGTATTAAATATACGTATTTCTGTTCGTGAATTTGGCTTTTCAGTGCCACCCACAATTCCCAGTGCCTGCACATTCTGGCTTCTCACATCCCACTTGTCCTCTCTGCTTTGGATGCTGCCTGTCTCAAAGTCCAGCTGGCCACAGTTTAACCCTTCGCTTTCAGGATCCTGTCCAGGCTAAGTCCACAGCCTGGCAGGGCACTGCAAAGCACCCCTGGGGGCTGGATCCCACCCAGCCTCGGCACAGCAACCAGGGAGCTCGTCCCCACCTTCCCCTGCCACAGGGCCACCTCACACCCCACAGCAGAGTGAAGAGGAGGAGCCTGGGGAGGAGCAGGGAGATGTGTGCAGCAACAACTGCAGCTCCTGGAGCTTTGCTTTTTGGTTTATTCTTTTCTAATGTTCAAAGTCTACTTTGAATACGTACAGACTTAGTATCTTATCAAGTAATTTTATATCCAAGTTGTGGAAGATTAATTTCCATTAAAAATGCTCTATTTAAATAGAGCTTTAGGTAGGCTTTCAAATTGTTCCTAATTAATATTCCCTTTGAAATCTATCAGCTTTCTTTGCTCCTACCTAGCTTTTCTGCATTAGACTATAAAACTAGTATTTCAAAGAACAATCACTTTTGTGTGTGGTAATCAGACACCATTATCAGGCTCAATTTTTGAGCCAATTTTTGCTCCTCTTCTCTGAAGGACTGTCAGGCCAGTAACTTTCTCCCCTTACCTTTCTACTCATTCTACTCCTTGGCACTGGTGTAATTGCTTTCCCACATTTCTTTACTCCACAGCTTGACAGTTCCAAAGGAGCCTTCCACACCCGTGGTTTTATCTGGCATTAATTCCATCCCCTCAGCTCCTCTCCCCGCTGCAGGGATCAGATTGAACCCCTGCAATCAGCACAGGGCAGCCAGGGCAGGGAGCCAGCCTTTGTTTTTGGAATGAAGCTGCGGTTCCAAGGCGGTGCCTGGGTGAGGGGTCCCAGGCAGGTTTGAACATTTTCACAACCCCACTCAGAAACTTCTTTGCTTGCTGGCAATGGGGAGCTCTTGGCCAAACACAACTGGAAATCAGAATTCCCTTCACCAAGGTCCTCCTGCTCCCTTGAGGGTGAGATCTGAACATCCTGCAGCTGGGCTGGTGCTCTTCACATTCCAGGGAGAGCAAATGGAGGAACTGGGACGTGGCTTCCAGTCTGACAGGGAAGGTGTCTGCTGACACTGAGTGAATCTCCTTGTGACTTCAACTCTGTCGGGGAAAAAGAGACAAATTCCAAGTGCCATGGAAATAAAAATATGCCATCAGTTCATTTTACCTTGTCACTCTGAACAATGCAGTGCTTGCTCTTAGGACTTCTTCTCACATGCCATCTGATTTCTGAGCAGAAACCCACAGTGCCAAGCACTGACACAGAAATCACAGCCCTTGGCTGTTATTTAGTCATATGGAAAATATTCCACTGAGGAAATAATGTCCTTCGGTGGAGAGCCTGAGTGATAAGCTGCAGGCAGAAAAAGCAGAATCAAATCAGTGTCAAATCCACATTCACTCCAAAGACATGTGAGCATCCTACTTGTGCTCAGTAAAAGTCATTTTGCCAACAGGCTTTGAGCCTGTTGAAAAGCAGGAAATACAATGAAAGGAAAAAAAGGGACTTTTACATCATGCACTGAAACATAGCAGAAGATGCCCACAACCTGCCCTGAATCCAGCCTCAGGAGCAGCCAGGAGGCAAATACCTGGCTAATAATAATAATAATAATAATAGTAGTACAGGGATTATACCTGGGTTTGTACTACAGCAGGAACATTTCTGTTTGATCCTGCCTAGCAGAGTTCTTGGTGGCAAAATCCTGTAGGTTTTGCACTTCTGCAGCTGTGTTTCTTCCTTGGGTCTCCCACCTTTCTTCCCCTCAAATCTTGTTTATAAACCTCACAGTGTTTCAGCACTTCTCAAAATTCTTCCTCAGCTTCTCAATGTACTGCAAAGCATGACCAGGCAGACAATGGGTCCCAGAGGCATCCCAGGCTGTATTTTAAGCTGTGAGCACTGGATCAGGGAGAAAGAATTTAACTCCAGCTGCAGGCAGAAAATCTACACTAAAGACAAATTTGTGAAAAAAGTTTTTGGTGTGAGTTACCAGCATCTGAATACTGCACCTTCTTTCATTATGAAAGAAAGCTCTTGGACAAGAACATCATCTTATTAAGCAGCACATAATGCTCACTGTAGTATAGACAGCAGCACAGTTATCATGCTCTATTTCACAGCATTAAAAATGAGCTATTCTCCAAGCAGGAGAAATCTTCATATCAAAGATTCAAACACCACGGGCTTCAATGCTGTCAAAAGAAATTATTTTAAATTTTGATGTGCCTCAAAGTAGTCCAAGACTTTACGAGTCACAATGGAAAGTGAATCAGACTTTGATTCCTGAAGGAGGCAGAAGTCCCAGAGGAGTCCAAGTGAAGGGAGGTTGGGAAGGCTCCAAACTCTTCCCAGGGCAGACTCTTCCAAGAGCCCAGCCACAACCCACGGAGGAGAGAACATTCCAGAGGACTCAGTGCTTCTCTACCTGAATATTGAAATGCAGGAGTAAGAAAGGGGAAAGAAGGGATTTCTGAGACTGACCTTTCAGGTTTGATCTCTGGAGATGCCAAGCTCTCCCTGGTAGGACAGGGCCCACACACAGACCAAACATGCTCTTCAACCCTCCAGTAATCACCCATTCAAAGTGTCATTTCTGTCACTGATTCACACGAAGAGGTTTTGTGTTCTCAGGCTGGAATTCTCCACTGGAGACCTAGGAGTGGGTGACAGAGTCTGACAGCATCCTCTGCTCAGCTCACACCTCCCAGCTCTGTCCCTTTGCTACCGTGGGGCACCACAGCCTCCAGCTCCAACAGGGTACAGAGATTCCTTGGATCCTCATCAACACAGACACAAAATGTCAGCTCCTCTCCGTGGAAGCAGAGCCTGTCACAATCTGTACAGCAGGAAACACCATTCCTGTGCTGGATACTCCTCTGCCACCAGCCTTCATCTCACTCCTCAAACTGAGCTTCCTACTCTTCCTCCCTTTAACTGCAGCCTTGCTCACCCCGGGTTTGCTGCAGCAGCTGCTCATAAATCTCCTCCCAGCTGCCTGAGCTGATCTCACTGTCCCCAGCCCGTGTCACTGTGCTCTGTCCCCAGCACAGAGTGGCCACAGGCAGTGACCAGCAGTGACCAGCCCAGAGTGCCATCCATGGCTACTGCACCTCAGAGCAGAGCAGGAACCACACCAGGAGCCACCAGAACCACATTCCCTCTCGTTCCTGCCATCAGAATTATCCCTCAGAGCAGCTTCTGTCATTGGGGTCTGAAGAATGAGAGAATCTGGTCACAGCAGAAGATGCAGGAGTAGCTGCTCTAAGAGGGGTTTACTCCTCCAGGA
This sequence comes from Rhabdornis inornatus, assembly GCA_013397075.1. Classification (NCBI taxonomy): domain Eukaryota; kingdom Metazoa; phylum Chordata; class Aves; order Passeriformes; family Rhabdornithidae; genus Rhabdornis; species Rhabdornis inornatus. The sequence continues at coordinate 12,023 of VWZS01002168.1, read as the reverse complement.
GTGAGAGGCAGAGCGTGGGGAGCTAAGCCCCTCTCCCCCACTCTCCCCAAAAAAGGAGAAGCAGAACATATGCACACAGCCCACTGATTTCTGCTGAGGTGGCCCCAAGCCAGCATATAAAGGAGGCTGGAACAGCTCTGAGAGCTCATCTCAATTAATACCACGGGAAACAATGCTACAGACACTTGCAGTTTCAGGGCCAGGAGCAAAGCATAAAGCAAAAAGAGCTGGAAATGGCATTGTCCCTGCAGTGCACATCCCAGGACCCATAAAACCTTCACCGGCACTTCCTGGGGTAACTGAGCTCCTGGGGAGGTGTTTCACCGCTCAGCTGACCCCTCAGGACACAAAGGCTGACCCTGAGCTGAGCAAACAGACCTGGAACAGATGGGGCACGTGCTGTCCTTGTCCCCTGCTGCTTCTGCCACTGAGTCAGGTTGGGGCCAGTAAATCCGTACAGGAGCAGGAGGAAGAGGAGGAGGAGGGCTCCTGTCCATCCCAGGCTGCCCTTTGGGAAGGTTCACAGGGATGTACACAGGCTGTTCCCTCCTAGAGCTGCTGGAGGGCAGCGTGTCTTGTCTCGAGCAGTTCATTGGTGTGCTCGGGGTCTGTGCCGTGGTGGAGTCTCACACACTCGCTGCTCCCTCAGCAAAGGCAGTCACCAGCCTGGCCGTGCTTTAGAAAGGTGCCTGTGAAAATGCCACATGAGGCAGTTCAATTCAAGCACCTTGACACAAAACTACAGAGCAGATTTTACTTACTTCGGGGGAAAGCAGCATTTTTCTCTAAGGAGTTGATGAGCAGTTGTGGGCTGATTTTTCTTTTTCCTTTTTTAAAGCAGGTTGATGATGAAAAATCTCAGAACAGTATGACTATCATGAGAATGATTTCTAAAGCAGGAAGCATGACAGCCCCACACCCACAACAGCAGAAGCAGCTGCCACACACAAGTTGCCAGGGCTGCTCCTGCACCACTTGCAGCCATTGGAACTCTGACACTGTCCCCAGAGCACAGACCTGCACAGTGCAGAATTTTTCCTTCCAGAAAAGACAGGAAAAACAAATGGGAGCTATTATCCAAGTCTGAAGGTATTTCACATCCTCATCTCAAAGCAGGAGCTGTGTATGGTAATACCTGAGCAGAAGCTCCAGAATCACCACTGCTCACATTCAGGATTTGCAGCATTCAACAATAAGAAATATCAATAATTAAAACAATCTCTAGCCTCATGTGAAGTTCCCTGCAAAATTACTTCACTGCCTCCCAGACTCTGAATGCTGGAAGAGAAATTTCTGCTTCAAGCCAAGGAAAGAAAAAAAAAAATCAGAGCAGGCTGTTTCATTTTTATCTGGAACATTTCCACCTGTCCACCTTTTTTGTGCAGCCTTTCCACATTCATTGCAATGTGCCTGCCACGGGAGCTGCAGGGTGTGGAGGTGACGGTCCCAGCCCCCGGCTCTGCCCCAGCAGCAGCAGCAGAGCTGGCAGGGGAGGGGAGCAGGGCACGGAGCAGCAGGAAACACAAACCCGGCTCTTCAGAGCCTCTGGCAGCACGGCCAGAGGGCGGAATCGTTCTGCCCACGTCTGAAAAGCCTGGGAACTGTGCCCCGGCAAAGGCTGGAACCAGCGGGCAGCACCCCCTGCCCTCCCTGAGGAGCCCCTCAGGGGAGCAGCTCCTCTGCTCTGCAGAGCTCAGGGCAGCAGAGCAGCAGCTTCCACTCAGGCACCGAGCTCCCAGAGGCTGTGTCGCTGTGAAAGCAGCAGAGGAGCAGCCAGGAGCAGGGATGGCCCCGCTCTGGGCACTGCTGGGGGCTGTAAATCCCTGGTTACAGGTGGGTCACACCCAGGATCAGAGCTGCCCCTCCTGCCCCTGGCACTGAGCTGGCTGCAGGCAGCTGCCCTGGCACCCCAGGCTGACCAGGGAGCCACCCCAGAGCAAACCCCAGAGCAAACCCTAGAATAAACCCCAGAGCAAACCCTAGAATAAACCCCAGGGCAAACCCTAGAATAAACCCCAGGGCAAACCCTAGAATAAACCCCAGAGCTAAGCCCAGAGCTAACCAAGCCCGGAGCTAACCAAGCCCGGAGCTAACCAAGCCCGGAGCTAACCAAGCCCGGAGCTAACCAAGCCCGGAGCTAACCAAGCCCGGAGCTAACCAAGCCCGGAGCTAACCAAGCCCGGAGCTAACCAAGCCCGGAGCTAACCAAGCCCGGAGCTAACCAAGCCCGGAGCTAACCAAGCCCGGAGCTAACCAAGCCCGGAGCTAACCAAGCCCGGAGCTAACCAAGCCCGGAGCTAACCAAGCCCGGAGCTAACCAAGCCCGGAGCTAACCAAGCCCGGAGCTAACCAAGCCCGGAGCTAACCAAGCCCGGAGCTAACCAAGCCCGGAGCTAACCAAGCCCGGAGCTAACCAAGCCCGGAGCTAACCAAGCCCGGAGCTAACCAAGCCCGGAGCTAACCAAGCCCGGAGCTAACCAAGCCCGGAGCTAACCAAGCCCGGAGCTAACCAAGCCCGGAGCTAACCAAGCCCGGAGCTAACCAAGCCCGGAGCTAACCAAGCCCGGAGCTAACCAAGCCCGGAGCTAACCAAGCCCGGAGCTAACCAAGCCCGGAGCTAACCAAGCCCGGAGCTAACCAAGCCCGGAGCTAACCAAGCCCGGAGCTAAGCCCAGAGCCCCTCTCTGCACACACATCCACCAGCTCGGGGAAATGCCGAGCACAGCAGCTGCTCCCTGCCTCTCCCACCCCTCTCCTCGCGCAGTTTCAGTTCTGCGGCATGTCTGCAGGATTTGGGAGGTAAAGGAGCTGCTGCCGGATCAGGGGCTTTAACCCCTCGCCTTCCTCCCGGCACTGTAAGATTTGCTGCATCCTGCTCCTTTTCACGCTGCCCCAAATCGGTTTTTCACAGTGGGGTGCAGGAGCACAAAACCACAAACCTCAGTTACTGATCCCCTGCCCAGAAATCTTCAGACTGGCAAGACCAGTTACAGAAAACCTTTTCCAGGGCAATATGATCAGCTGTAAAAAAGACGAGTACTCACAATCTTGGACAAACACAACCGCATTCCATGATTTTCAGAAGGGATCACAGAACATCCTTCCCAAAAAACACACAGGGACATTGCAGCCCAGCTCAGCTGCTGTGAGATAGCACAGTAATGATCATGCCAAAAGGCCTCGTTCACTCTGATTTCAGAGCCAAACCAGCTACATCCAGAGCCACCCCCTGCTGTTCTCCCAGTCCCTCTGGCAGCGTATCAATTATCACCACGCTCAGATTAGCTCCTGTTTCTAAACAAATACAGGAAAGGTGAATCCCTTCCCCTAAGGCATAGTTAGCAATGTGCACTAAATGCTTGTAACCCAGAGTCATCTTCCAGAAAACTTTGAGGAGCTGTCAGTTCAAACCATCAAATCTAAACTGCTTAACCGTGTATGGAACCTTTAAGCTCCTGTTGAAAGCCAAAGATGCAGCAAACCAGCTTAGAGGTCTGTAATCAGAGATTTCAGACAGCAAGAGAGCTTACAGGCTTGTTTTCTGTGCACCGGGAATATGACAGCTCAAGAAGCATCACAGTATGAGGCAAGATTTCCTGCAAGAATATTTCAGTTACCTGGAGCCTGATTTTTATAATCCTCCCTGCTACTTCCAGTAACCACAACAGATGATAAAACACTTGCAGAAAAGGCACTTCAGCATTCACCAGACATGCTTTTTAACACAAGGAACAAACGAAAAGAATATCTAGTTTGGAACTTGAGGAGTTCTCCTGCTCTGGAGCTAGCAGGATGCAAAAGGAGCCAGAAGGCCTAATTCGAGTGCCAAAATGTACCTCAGCAGTATCACACATCTTCTGGGAGATGCAGCTTCCCTCAGGAAGCTCTGTAGGGAAGTGCCACAGGGAGCCAAGGCTGGGATCCATGGAGGGAGCTGCACATGGCCCCAGAAGCGCTGCCAGCCCAGCTGAGCCTGCTGCCAGCCCGGCTCACATGCTCCACGAGCACCGAGTCACGCTGCCCAGGCTGCACAAGGACGGGGCTTGTTCCAGCAGCTCGGCACTCTGCAGGAGCACCCCCAGCCCTGCACGGGGGGATCCTGCCCCGGGGGGGGATCCTCCTGCCCCAAAGTGGGGGGATCCTCCTGCCCCCAGGGGTGGGGATCCTCCTGCCCCAAAGTGGATCCTCCTGCCCCCAGGGGTGGGGGGATCCTCCTGCCCCCAGGGGTGGGGATCCTCCTGCCCCCAGCTCATGCAAACTCAGGTGGGAACAGACAGCCACATGCACACGCCACTTTAAGAAAAGAGTTAAGCCTTTTCTTAAAGGCCTCTTTATTTTTAAATTCCTTCAAAACATGAATTAATTTAAACAAATCAGATGCAAAACACCTGCATTTTAAATTCGCATATATTTTACTGTATCAATCACAGCAACCTCATACAGTAAGATACACAAAAATAGAGCATGGTATCACTTCAATCCAACACAGGTTTGTACTACAGGATTCCATGACTATTTACAGAGGACTTCTCTTTTCCAGAGCAGGTACAGCCCCTGCCCTGGTCACCGTAAAAATTACGTGGCATCACAGTTTTAGTAATTCACTGTAGTGTGAGAAGCCATATGGAAATTGAACTGGTGAATAGAAGATTCATTGTAGAGCAGCCCAACAGGCATGACACTGCAGAAGGTGAACAAAACCCAAAGAACCACCAAAATGAAAACCACCCTTAGACTGCATCTTAATAGTAAAATTGCTTTTAAATTCTTCACTATATACATAATTTATCTACATTTGTGTCATATTTATATATATATATATATTTATAAAAAACATACAAGATTGAAAACCTTAAAATCATTCACTTAAACAATATTCTCCCCAACCTTCAGGGTCAGCAGGGCAGTACTTGCCCTTGACACTATGCTCAGTTGCAGTCCCTTGACTCAGAATTTCCCTGATTGATAAACACACGCTGTTCACTTTGTTTCTTAGTGCAAACTGGACAGTAACTTATTGTTCTCAGCCCTCTGCAAGACCCAGGGTTCGTCTTATTTCCATAATGCTTCTGACACCCAGTTATGGCTAAAATTATTTTAGCTATTTTACAACACTAACCTATGTAATTTCCCCCTCTACCTACCTGAAGCCCCTCCCCACCCCAAAAAAATGTAAGACAATCATTCATGCATGTTCCTGTCACACAGGGAGTGATGGACATGGAAGCTGAGAAGCCTAGACTCTAACAGTGATTAAAAACCCCAAAGTGAATCATTTCAGTGCAAAGTGGACTACAGAGTTTACATCTCAGCTAGAGTTCTTTACAGATATTTTAAACACATTTAATTCTGCACATCAGATTAGGTTGCCTGATACTTTGTGCTAACTAGCTATGGTTGGAATAAGGGAGTTAGGACTCTTAGAGGTTTTCTTTTAATAAAAAACTAAAGTCTATTCATAACCAGGTGGTGTTTGGGGGTCAAACTGTACAGAGCCCAACACAAAGGGAGCCCTGGTTCTCAGCCAGGGTTCCCAAGTGCCATAGCAAGAGACAAAGGTTATTTATTATCTGATTCACATCCATAACTGATGGGTTCACTTGAACAGGAGTCACAAATGAGCTCTGATTTTTAAACCAGGCCAGTGCTTCACTTGCTGGACTACACTACAGACAGACTGGCAGTGAATTTGGAAGCAAGCAGAACATTGATACTTACAATTTCCATAACCACAAAGAAAAAGCGTGCACTGAGAGCAAAATCCTGCAATTCTTAGACAAGACTCCACTCAGATGAGCAGCAGCCTTATCAGAGGGAAAAAAAAATGTCAGATTAAAACCCAAGAATTGATCAGAGCCAAGAACATCATTCTGCCAGTGGCTATAATAAGCTATGAAATACAGTACAAGGAAAAACAAAAACTCACCTGAACAAATAACCCAGAGAGACTTCATAGTTACAATGATTCTACCACTTTTAAGAACTCAACATTTTAAATATTTATTAAAAATAAACTGTTTCCAAATCACCTATTTACAGTACAAAGAACAGTACTTAAACCATGTGCAACAGAAAGAAAATGGACACTCATCTGAGAGGACAACACTACAGGCATCATCTGAGTGACACAGACACAGGATCACCTCTTTAAAATACCTTACAGTGGAACCCAGAAGCATGATATTGGCAACACTGGAAAATAAAGCACATCTTGTCCAGATTCAGGTTATATAAGCTGGAGATAAACAACCAGGGGAGAAGGAGGAAACAAAGACAAAAGGAAGAGAGGTTGTGGTGTTTGCATTTAGGAGATCAAGAAATGCAGACACACATCAAAAAATAGTCCTTGTTGGCAAAACAAGCCATTCACATATTTCCTGCACATTTTGAAGTCATACTTTGTCAAAAACTGGCAGTGGTTTCATCACTCATAGAAAATGAGAATCTTAATTCTCTGACTTTATTTTTAAGCACTGCCTGGTTTTATTTGGGCAAGATATGATGTAATACGAAGGTATGATGTCACTTTTAAAAAATACAACAGCTGCCAAGTTTTAAGGAAAAATGTGCTCTTCTCCCCCATTTAAGTTGAAAAGCAATGCTCATCTAGGAGCTACCTAAATTATAGCAGCATGAAATCTAATGGATCTGCAGCATCTGTGAAGCCACAAAAAATCAAGAACTGGCACCTGATCACTGAACCATGGTTCCAAACATCTGGACAGGTGATTTTGGCAAAGAGGTCAGTGTGGAGTCAGAACATTAGTTAGGATAGCCCTTTCCTCTCCCCCTTCCCTTCCCTTCCCGAGCAGACTCATGCAGTCTATCTGTAAACCACGTGGGACAGCTGGGATGATTTGTAGTTGAGCTGGTTGTTGGGCAGGAACCTGTGCAGGTCGCTCTTCCTGCAGCAGGGGTCGTAGTAGTAGGCGCTGAGGCAGGAGTCACACGAGACCTTGGAGCAGAAGGTGCACGTGTGGGCGGCTCCTGAGCGGTTGCAGAAGCCACAGCGAGAGGTGCCCGAGGGCTTGGGCTTGGAGCTGAACTGAGCAGCTCTGTCTTGACTCTGAGTCTGGGATGTGTACTGGGATTTCTCCCTCAGAGCTGCTGCAGGAGACAAGCCATCGCCTGGGAGGGCTTTGATGGAGTAGGAGCTCTGCTTCACCGCCGGGTACTCCTGCCTGGAGCCAAACAGGCTGTCACACTTCTGGCAAACAGAAGTGCCACAAGGGATGCCACAGTTCTGGCACTTGGAGGAAGCTGTCTCTTTGGCTAGGTGGGTGCGTTTGTGGTAAATGGGGTTGGCGTCGCTTTTTAACAGCCATACATCAGGCTTTATAGCGTCCTGCCTTTTAAAGTTTAACACACTTCTAGAATCAGGGTCAGTATATAAATCTAAGTCCTCTTGAGCAGAGAAATAGGAGCTGTAAGGGACGTTTGTTCTTAGCATGCCATTGTGATGAGAGGAGGTCGGCAAGTATTCATCTGAGCAGCCGTGTGGGGAGCTGGACATGGTCAGCAGAGAGGGCGAGGGACGGATAATTTCATCTTTGATGTCATCCTCTGCATCCACCAGGATGGGCTCCTTCCTGACGCTCAGCGAGCTCATCAAGGGCGGCTTCTTGCTCTCCCAGTAGCTGTCATAGGCATCCACGGACTTGGAGGGCTTGCTGACCTTTGGTTTGAAGTAGTCCTTGGAGGCGCGCTCGCTGGCCGATTTCTGCAGCACCATGCGGGCCATGGACGTGTTGAGGCTGTCCTTGCACTGCAGGCGCCGCCGCATGGCCTCCGAGCAGCCCCGCACGTCCTCGCCGCTGCTCCTGCGCTCCTTGACCACATCCACCTCCGAGTAACCCTTGTCCTTCACCTGCAGGTGGATCTCCAGCAGCTGCTCGCACTCCACTTTGGCCAGGAAGAGCTCGAATGAAATCATTTTCACTTGGATGGCGTCCACCTGCTCCTTGAGCGTGAACGTTGTTCCCAGGTCCTGGACGTAGCCCATGTAGTTGAGAATCTGCCTCACATCATCTTCTGTCAGAGCAGCCTTCACATAATAAACAAAGGGCCCAGTGTAGGTCTGAGAGGGGGATTAAAAGGAAAACCAGGTTACAAACTCAGTGGTGGATTAATGTTCAGATAATTCAGTGACAGAGACCATATAATTAAATACAATAATAACGACTCTGAACACATGCAACTGCCTCGGCAAGATGAGCTCGATTTCTGCATCCCTCCTGCTAGCAGATGGAAATTCCACATGAGGGAAATTCAAAGTAGGAGAGTTTTCATTCAATTTAAAATCCCAATTAGCATAATGTCCTCCCTGGTGATTTAAATCACTCTGCTCTGCACTAACATTGAATTTAATGCATACCAGACATGTCTGAATTTACAGAAAGTCTACCACGAAAGGCAAAAAGGCCAGGATTTTGGGAACAACCCCACCCAGGGACAAACAGGAACTAACAGGAACTTAGAATTACTGCAGCAGTGCCAAACTCCTCCTCAATTCACCTTTAAATATACTTGAGGTGCACACTTCTTTGTGTACTGTTACTACAGTTTCAAATGTCAGTTTTATTTAATTTAATATTAATTCAAAAATTTCCACTAAAAGAGCCCCAAAAGCAAAGACAAGAGTTTCTGCAAGCTGAAATACCCTCAGCACCTGGCACACCTGAGGGACGTGCTTGGCCCAGCTCAGCCTGTTCTGAGTGCAGGCAGGAGCAGTCTGCCCTTCACAGGCAAAAGACAAAACACAAAACTCAACAGAGAGAGCTCCCAATGCACTTCAACTTCAGCACCCAAGCCCAGCACAGAGGTCCCACTTGTCCCTCTTAGGTGAATACATTTGAAAGCACCTCAAAATCAAAACATCAGCAACTGAGCACTGACAAGCAGATCAAAGATATTCTGAGAACAATTCTTTTGCAGAAGTTCCTTCACCATTATCATACAACTTGTGGGAACCTCAGCAAAGCTTGAACACACACACTGGGTTTAATACTTGTGTCCAGTAAGAGCTGTGGCAAGACAAATCAAACCCTGAGTCAGATTAAATCCAGCCTGACCACTCAACAGAGTGAAAGCCTCTCCAAGTAGAAATAAAACAGTGCAGCAGGGGAGGCTGAACAACAACCTTAAATAAGCTCTTCTCCTATTTCATTAACATTCTAATTGCAGACAGTGCTCATACTTCTGCTCTGGGGATACTCTCACCAGTGCAAACTTCACTCACTTTACACAGAAACTTTCCTATGGCTTCTGTTTACCAACTGTATATAGAGAAATACATAATGCTATAAAAGGAAAAAAGAGAAGCCTTTAAAACAAATGCATGAAATGTGTTCAGAGAAAGAAAAATAAACCATGTTCTCACTATGGCTACCTAAAAAAGTCTTACCTTAATGTTTCTGAACTCCTTTTTCCAGGGGTACAGGAAGAGATTAATTCCAACTGTCTCAAGCATGTTGAATGCGTTATGGAGACAATGTAAACTTGAGGATTTCACAGATCTCAGTGAGTTTTCAGCCATCTCGTAAAATTTGATCAACCGGAATCTATAAAAGGGATCAATTTTGGGAAGGCAAAGTAAGGCTGCTGCTGCCACTCGCAAGTACTCATCGTTAATAGGACGCTGCTTGTTGTCAGAGGCATTCAGTTTGCATTCATGGAACTGTACATATTTCCTAAATAAATCGTCTTTATATTTTGTATCCATTGAAATCAGATTTTCCCTCGTGCTGGGGGCAGCTACCTCCTCTCTTTCATGGCTGTTTGGCAGTGGGTTGGGTGTCTGGCATCAGGAACCTTCAGCAGTGGTGACTGTCCTGGAATACAAACTGAAAACAAACACAAGTCACCCCAGGTGCACACAGCCCAGACATCCCCAGCACCTCCTGCCCCTCGGGGCTCCCAGGGCTGCAGCTCTCCCACAGTACCTCCAGGACTCAGAAAAGGCACAGGAGTCACAGGAATGCACTGTCCTGCTTTCCAACGTCATTCCCCACCCGTCTTCCAGGCCCCTGCCCATTTTGTGAAAGCATCTGCTTTTCCCCCTGACCTCTTGTGGCACAGGACTGTCCCTAGGCTGAGCAGGTTTATTGACTTTGCCTTTTGATTTCTAACATTTTCCAGGCTTTTGATAGCCACTAACATTCCTGCTGCTGGTACCCCCAGTGCAGCTGGGGCAGCTCTGCAGCCACCTCCAGAGGATCCACTGCCAACTGCTGCAAACCACAGCCCAAACTCCAGCTGAAAGCTGCAAACACCACTGTGATCCTTTCTGCAAAAAAGCTACACCTGCCACCCTCAGCTGCTTTATGGGAATGGAGTAAAACCATTGCTGTGTTTCTGTCATGTATGCTTTTGTTTGCAGGGATAGTTGTTTTTATGGATATACTGATCTGCATTTTCAGTGCACTGAGTTGAAATAGCTGGTGACAAAAGACTCTCTCAAATGCTGCTTTTACCAGAACCAAGGTAATTAACAGGCCAAGAGATTCCATCTGCAATGCCTGAGCAACCTGTGATCAAAAAAGCAGACCACAGGCTTTGTTTATTACATAAAAAGACAAACCAGCTCTTGACCCGAGGAGAGAAGAGTTGGCAGAAGTCAGTGCACTGTTTCAGATGCAGTCAGTCTCAAACGGTGCTTCAGAAAAGACTTTTCACCCAGTACTGACTGCAGCTGCTAGAACACTGATCAACACTCCTGTTAAAGGAAAATCACTGTTAAGAGCAAGAGCAGCTAAATGAAAGGAGCCAAAACACAAAATGCCAACAACCAAGAGGCCAGGGAAACAAACAAACAACAAACCCAAGAGCCTGGCAGTTAGCATTTCTTGATGAAAGGCTGTGCTCAGTGCCAGCCCCGTGTGGGGAAAGTTAAGTAGCAGTTCTGCTTCTGCTCCAAGGCACACACGCTCCTGTCAAGAGACAGGCTGTGAATCACAGGAAATGTGGAGTGCTAAATTAACATCTGAGCATAAGGGCCAGGAGCAGCCCCTTCCCTCCCCACGTTCCTCCGCAAGTTGTGCAGGATGAAGTCTGTGGACAAAGACAGCAGAGTCTGTTCCTTGGCAAGAAGAGCTGCACACGAGAATTGCAGAGAGAGATCTTTGTCTGGCACGTCAGCAGAACACCCCCAGGACACGGAGTGATCCTGTGCGGGCAAGGAGCTGGATCCAGGATCACAGCTCTGCCATCCCCACCAAACAAAGGCTTGGCTACACGTGAGACACGGCAGGGTCAGCAAGTGCCCAGATGCCAGGAGAGCCCTCATGGAGGCCTCGCAGGCCACAGCTCCCAGAGCTTCTGAGTGTGCCTGGCACCCGAGCCAGGGCTCCCAGGGCACAACACCCCGTGCCTGAGCAGAGCCTGCGAGCCCTGCCAGCGCTGCTCCAGCACGCAGAGCCCCCGGCAGCACAGCATCGCCGAGCAGCCCACCCAGCAGCAACATCCATGGTTACGGGCTCGGGAGAGCCTCACGATGCGAGCAGGCACGGATAAATATAGGTTTGAGCGGCACCCTGACTGACAGAACGCACAGAAGGAACAAGGCCGCTCTGCTGCAAGGCACGGACTCCAAACATCAACATTCCCCAGAAATGCAAGAGTAATGACTCCTGATCAGAGTCCAGTGCCTGCTGTTGAGGCAAGAGAATGTTTCATCCATCTCCAGGGTCAAAACATCACCCGAGGGAACCAACTGCTCTGACCACGCTGGACCACTCGGTTGTACAAAAACCTTGACAGCAGCAGGGGAGAATATCCCCTTCTCCAAGGTGCACCTTCTCCTCCAGCACAGCCCCCTCCTAGCGCGCCCAGAAGCGCCGGGCTGGCACCCAACGCCCCAAAGCGCTCCCGGACACGGCGCCTGCGAACGGCACCGGAGCAGCCCGCGGACCCACGCACGAGTCGGTGCCCGCTCGGGGCCGGTCCGTGCCCGGGACACTTGTTGCAGAGCCGGGCCGAGGAGCCTCGGGACATTGTCAGGGCCTCCGCGGCGGCACCGGCCCCGG
>VWZS01002167.1:0-16005 GCA_013397075.1 Rhabdornis inornatus | reverse complement strand
CTTTAAAATATATTAGCTGTAGTTATGTGGAATGAAACACACCCTTTTCTGAAAAGCAGCTTGACCTGATCCATCAGCTAACACAATTCCACGTAAAACTAAAGCAAGGAAGCAAGGTAAATAGGACATGATAAAAGATTCCCAGTCTCTATTCTAGAAGAAATCCTTTCCTCTAGAAAAGAAATTGCACTCTCTCTGTGGCAAAATGAAGTTGAAATCCATTATACCACCAGTACAGCAAGAATATCCCCCACAAGCCACTCACATCCTCTTTGCTCCGTTGCAACTGGTTCAGCTCTGTTTTATTCCTGCTCAGCTGGGTCTCTAAATCCAACACCTTGGACTGGGCTGCCCTCTCTCTGGAGACTGCTCGTTCTCGAGCTTGTTCCACCTACACAGAACAACAACTTTGTTAAAGGCATGTCTATGGAAGAACTTTTTTCCCTACACATTGCCCACAAAAGCCCTTTAAAGTTTAAACCAACACATTCTCATACATAAACAACAGCTCAGTCCAGTGCTTTTCTCTGTTGCAAACTGAGTTCAGCTCTTCAACAGTGCTGCCAAATAGCACCAGCACATTACTTGTATTTCACTGAACATGATGATTTTAATGGGTTTGGTCATAAGCTGAGAAGATATTTTCAGCATTCTCACTATTCCCCTTTCACAGCCTAGCTTTGGGTGAATTCACAAACAGGAGAAATTACTCACTTGTCTTTTGGCATCCTCAATGGCCATCTCCAGCTGACGTGCCAGGGAGCTGCACTCACGGCTCTTCTCCTCCAGCCGCAGCTGACACTGGTGGATCGACTCCTCACGTTTTGCTATGACCTGAAGGAATTCTATGTTCTGGGCATTCGTGGACTCTAGTTTTCTAGTTTAAGACAATAAGGGAAGGAAACCTATTCATTTTAAATGGAGTGTGTTTCATTCTGCCTTTTGTCAGGTCCTGACTCCTCTTGTAATAGATTCTATTCCCCCTTGAAAGGTGAGAGACCGAAGAAACAGTTCTCCAGCCCTCAAATCAAAATTTCAAAGATTGAAGGACCTACAGAGTACCCATATACCTGCATCTTCTGAGATATTGTCGCTAAAAGAAATTATATAAACATAGGTAAAAATACTGTAATATCTAGTAACCTCAGAATTACCAGGCTAGATTGGACAAGGACCTGGTTTCTCTGCTGTCTAAGCCATCATCCTGTCTAAGAACATTCATAACAGGTGCTGCTGCAAAAGCATATAACCTTCAGTGGACAGCTACTGGTTAGAGAACCTTGTGGGATAAGCAAATGCACAGAATCCTGGAGGCATGTGGGGAACTGGAACAAGACTGAAGCTGTTTCAATCCCCTGTAAAAACAATGGAAATGGAAGGTTAAAAAAGCAAGAGAGCCTAGTATTTCTAACCTTTCTAGCTCCTCCACCTTCAAGGTGAGTTGCTTTTTCTCCTCTTGGGCAGACTGATATCTCTCTCTTGTCATCTCCATTTTGTCCCCCTGGAGGTCAATCTAAAAATTACAGGAATTAATTACTTCACAGAGTAGTCACTACACACACATGTCCAACCATCTAAAACATATGCAGCTCTCAGAAGGAAATATGTTCCATTCATAACGTCCGGAGAGCTTCAGAAAGGGAAAAGTGGATAAAAAAGAACTAAACATCCATTTTGCTGATGCTTCCAGTTACAGTCTGGGAAGATGTAGGAAAACTCATCTGTACCGCAAAAAAAAATCCAGGCCCATAAATTCCTGCACGTAGAGCAGCACCTGCAAGCCAAGCACACACACAACAGCAGCCACAAACATGCCAACAGCCCACAACAGCATCAGTCTGAAACACCAGGGAGGTTTAAAATTCCAAACAAAGCAGACTCAAGTGGTCAGACAGAGATCATGTGCTGTCTTGAGGGACAGCTGTAGGTGTCATCCCTGTCTGAAATTGTCCTGCAATACCTACACAGTCTTTCTGGGAACAAAAAACAGAAACTGGGAAAACAACCTGAAATCAGAGTGAGAAAATGGTTGTGCCAGCACCATTAGCAGAAAACTACAAGAGGGAAAGCTGATAAGAGGATGGAGGTAACAGAAGTGAGGGCTGGCATTAGCAAGTACTGCCACGACTGATAACAAGTCCCAGAAAGATTCTGCACCAAGGGATCAGAAACCTTTCAAATATTAAGGAATGCTACCAGCAAAGCCGCTAACTTCTTGCACAAAGACATGGCACACACCTTTATTTTGCAGTGCATGTTTAATCTTTTCAAAAAGAGACAAGGACAGAGACGAAGTTTGAACCTTGCTGTGATTAGAAATTCATGCTGTTCTCATAGTTGAGGTTTGCACTGGTACGGGTACTTTCTGCCAGTCCCTTACCAGCTGACGGAGATCTGAAATCATGACACACAGGTCTGTGTTCTTCTTCTCGTAACCCATGAGCTGTTGATGGCACTCTGCCAGCTATGTCTCAGTGTACTTTAGGATACCAGGCAGCTTTTCCAGTTCAGAAAGCTGGTCCTGGAACTTCTGATGAGCCTGTAAATCAAAGAAGAGAAGGTGAGGTACTTTCAAATGTTGATAAGATCAAGACTAAAAAATTTCTCAGCTTCAATGAAGCTTTGTTAGTCCACAACCATAATAACACTGTGTGGATATTTGGCCAGTGCTGGAGTTCAAAGCCTAAGGTCTTTTCCTACTCCAAAAACCTTTCAATTAGGATCTGGCATTCCCTATGGACGGTGTAGGAATGAGTATTCTGGATTGTGGGCTTCAATTTTACTAGAAGTACAAGCTCTGTTTTTGAGGTCAGCTGTTCCACATCAGATAATGGTGTAACCTACCTAATCCACTGTTCTAAACCACTATTTCTGCAGCAAAAAAGGACAGCAAAGGACTAAATAATTTATGCACCTCTGAAGAATGCCATATAGTCAAAAAGAAGCTTCTAAATGCTCATTCTGCAGGACTCATTGAACAAGTCCTGAGAAAAAAATGATGCAAAAGGCAGAGTCAAGAAAACCTTTGATTTCCTATTCACAGCTGTTTTTCACTAGATTCAGAATACTAAGATCCATGAATGTCTACAACATATCTTTAGAAGGATAGTTACCTCTTCAAGCTTCCTTTTCATTTCTTCCCTTAACGACTTGTTCTCTTTTTCACACTTCTCCAGTCTTGCTGCCAGCTCATCTGCTTCCTTTCGGGCCTTCTGTGCCTGGACATTCAAAAAAAGACCCCAGACTTTATCTGTTATGTATAGTTTTCAAAACATGTGTGCCATGCCTTGGACTAATTGAAACTGCTCCAGTTGGTAAAAGCTAAGGGATGACAGAATAAGCCACAGTGGAAGGAAAAAAACCTTTGTGCAAGGGCTGAAGGTTCTGAGACTCACCTGTGCTGTGTAGTTTTCAATCAACCCTTCGTAGCTCCTGACAGAGTTCTGGAGTTGTTGCAATTCTAATTGCGCTTGGTTCAGCTTGTCCTCCATTGCATGCAGAGCAGACTGAAAAAAGAAAACGTTTTCCATTGAGTGCTTGGAAGTACTTGCCATGTGAGCTGTCTAATGTTGTCTAGACTAAGAAAATACAGTTTTGTCCATGCAAGTTGCCAAAACTTTCCAGACTTCAGTAGCCTGCCAAATTTGCACCAGCAGAGCACAGAGGTTTGGAATGCAAAAAAAGATGTAGGTCACCCACAAGATCACTTCATGGTAAAGGACAACAGGAGAAATATGCCAGTCATTTTTTTTGTTCTGGAGATTACCATTCTCTCTGTATGAGCTACGACAACTGTTTGTTCTCTGGTCAGCAGCATGAAGGTGAAAGGACAAGATTTAAGATCCCAGCTAGATGAAACATCTAGTATCTAGCTGGAGATACTCCTAACCAAAACATGGAAGAAACACAGTTCTCCCAGTATGTATACTTCCTCTGTCTCCTCCCAACACACTGGCCCTGTCACAGTCAGGTTATATGAAGTTGTTTGAAACTGTATAGGAGCAATGGGTGCAATTTGATTCTGTCTTCAGTGGCCAAGCAAGTTGTTATAATTCAGCCTTCTTTTCCTCCTAGCATTCAATCTCCAAACCTTTAGAGTCACTGACCTTTAGTCTTTCATTATCTTTCCTTAAAGCACAGTTCTCTCCAGTCATTTGGTGCAGTCTATCCATCAAAGCTTCGTTTTCATCCCGTGTCTTTTCCTGGACCTTTGCCAGCTGTTCCACTAAGTCTGCAATACGGCTGCCACACAGAAAGAAAATTAATCCTTAATTGACAAGAAAGAGTAAGGCTCCTAACCTTTGAAAACTAGCTACAGAAACAGGGCTTTTCCCTATCCTTTCATCTTCCTTCTCCAGTCATGTACGCACACCTCTCTGTTACTCTGTTCAACCACTTCAATCTTTTTATACCTCTTGGAAATTAACTGGAGTTGCCCCCTGGAGCTCAAATGAATTGTCTCAAAGATGCCCAGGATAAAGATATGCCTCTCTCAACTCATACCTACCTACTTTTCCCTGCAGCAGCAACTGTATTGCAGTGATACCAACACATTTACTTACCTTCACTACAAAATTGTCATCAACTATACTACTCACCTCTTTAATATCTTCCATTCCAGTTATTCAAAAAGATCTCAAAATAAAAATAATCTTAATTCAAATCATTACAAAATGTCAAAGGAGCAGTTTTAAGGGTCAGCACACCTTAAAAAGTCTGCCTTTGCTGTGGCAAGTCAGCAGCAGAAGTCATATGTCTCTCTCCACCTCTTCAAACTCTGCTCTAGTCGTTAAGCAGTGCTGGTTTTGCCTGGTTATTTACAAGCAGTCCAATTAAAATATTCATTTCAATGCTATTATTCAATTAAATTATCCCTGAACTTTGAACTCATCCCCACCCATGCTCCTTTCTCTGCACTGATTTTACTCTAACCTGTTCAGTGTAACGACTTCCAGTTCAAGGTCATCCTTGTCCTTTGTTACTTTGTTGCAGCAATTCCTCCAGCTCTCGATAGTGCTCCGGCACTCAGCAATACAGTTCTCCTGTCAGACAAGGGAAATACAAGAGGAAAAAAGTAAGGGAAAAGACAAAATCATCACTGGTGTGAGATATGCAGACAATACACAGAGATGCCCTTTACTTAAGACATGCAGTGAATACAGTGACAGCTGGGCAAACTGGATTTGTTCTAAACTTGGCATAAATGGGCCACGGCATCAAGACAGAAATAAATTTCATTAGTCAAAAGAGACTCTCCCCAGGGCTGCTACCAGAAGTCAGCAATTTAGAAGCATGACCTCAAACTAGGCCTCTCCTGTTTCAGCAGGTACCTTTTCTGCTAGCTGGGCAGTCAGTTTTTGCACATACTCCTCACTCCGCTCCGCTCGCTCTTTCTGTGCACGGACCGCTTTCTTCAGGGCGTCTTTATCACCATCCATCTTGCTCTTCACGTCATTCAACTGTTCCATGGCAAGTTCCAGATCTTCCTTAAGCTGAGATTCACTCATCTCCACATTCTGCAGGGGAACAAAACCCACCGTATAGATTAATGCCCTTTTTACACCTGCAAACCCAAAGCAGCAACTAATTTCCTAGAAACGGTGAGAACTAGGCATAAATCCCCAGTGTTCAGCCTGGAGGTATTTGCAGTCAGGTTTCACCTACACGATCCTGTCTAAATGCTGAAAGAGATGGCAGCATGACATCTTCCTCTTCTTCCAAGAGTCTTGCTTTCTGCTTTCATAAGCTGTTTCCTAAAATACTGATTTCTCTCCTGACCAAAATAAATACTATTTAACAGTCTTTCGATCTACCTGAGAAAATTCTTTTTATTGATTAAATGTTTGTGTATAATAATGTTGCTTTATGTAGCTCTTACTAAGACAGATTAAAGCTCCTTTAAAATATTAACACATTTACGTTCCTTGTAACATGATCCCAACATATGCTAAATATAAAACTCTAATCAAAATAAAACAGGAGCACTTTCTCCTCCTCATTAATACTGTAGAACAGATGAACAAGGATGATCAAACTGGCACAGCATGGGAACAAAAAAGCAAATGAAATCATTTTAGTCAAGCATCCAGTTTGTCTTGATGCTTGACTAAACCAAAGCCAACTTTTCAATAATTATGTTGTAACTAACTTAGGAAAAAGAAAATCGAATTAATGCACACAGACCTTAAGGCTAAGATTTTGCCTCATGCCTCAAAAGTGAGAAGATTTCTCTTCTCTTACTTAATTTGAAAATCATGCTGTGTATTAATGGCATAAACATAACCAGCCAATATTTCAGTCAACCAGGCTTTGTAAAAAGCTTGTGCTATTCCCCTTGTAAGAGAATTCATTCCATGGGAGCAAAGGAAGAGAGAATCCCCAGGGAGCAGTGCAGACATACCCGCAGCTGTGTGAGCAGGCGGCTGTTCTCAGCTTCTTTGCTTCGCAACTGGGCTTGTAAATGGGCTTTCATTTGCTCCATAGCTCTGGAGAGTTCAAGTGCTTTCTTTGCCTGTTCCTAGATAAGCAGGAAGAAGACAAACATGTTTTTACCCAACAAGCTAATAGAAGGAACACTGTATAATATGCAGTAGTAAGTAATCTCAGATTTCTTCATTGAATGATCTCCAGCCACCTCCAGATGGACCCTCACAGCTCTTCTTGTCCAACAAAAAGGGACCAAATGAGCACGTGGTTACTGCGCTAGAGAGAGAGAGAAAGAGACAGCAAAAACAGCAACACACATGGGCCTCTATAGGGAAAAAAGACCAACCTCATTGAATGGACAACCCGTATTTAAAGCACGTTATGGAGAGCTAAGACAGGACAGTAGCTCATTGGATAATTGGGAAAAACATCCGTGAGACTGTACTTTAGAATGTGTCTCACAAAAAACACCAGGTGTTAACCTTTATTGTGAATTCCATTCTGTTTTGACCAAATTATCATCCTGGGAGAATTTCTCCCCAGCTGAAGCTACATCAGCTTATCAGCCGGGAATGGAGCTAAGAAGCTCCAGCCTGGAAGTAGCTTTCCAGGCTGTAATTTTCCTAGCTTTCTAACAGTGTGCCCACATGAGCAGCCATTTATTTTACAACACATGTGAATGACTGGCCTGAAAGGTATGTTCTAGGGCAAAATATCCTTCATATCTTATCTTTTCCATTGCATTTCCCCTTTACTTCCTAAACTACAGAACAGATTGGAATTTGCCATTGGGAACCAACAGGTCCTTAAACAGAATGGCAATTCAGCGCTCAAGCAAAGAGAATTCTACCTATCCATCTTTATGACAGGTGTCTTATTAGCAGAATATGGAACCCATAATGGTGTGGGAGTTGGTATCTGCCTAGTTTTATAAGAAAGCCAGTCATCTGATGTCAAAATAGCAGTCTGCAAACAACCTCATCTTTTGGACTGCCTGTGGTTTTACAGAACTGGAAAGTAGAGAAGAGAGGGAAAAACAGAAAAACAATATTACCTTTTCTGCTACTATCTGAACTGTGAGGCTTTCCAGTTCTTTTTCTTTTCCCTGAAGCCTGATCTGAAGTTGCTGGAAAAACAAACACCACACAGATGTTCAGTAACAAAAACATTTAGGACAGCAGGTAGAAGGCAAGTGGTGTAACTGCCTCCCTGTCACGACCATCTGATCTGTGGCAAGGTCTGTTATCCACAGCAACAGCATCCTCATCCCCAGAAAAACAGGCTGCATGCTACTCAAGCAGGAAGCAAAAGGGATACACACACATTTGTGCAACAGGGCACAGGATACCCAGTCAGGACCATACATACTCCACAGACTAAAAAGGGCATTTACCTATGTCTCACAGCAAGTTTTACGACTTCTGGCAATGCAAGAACTCTTGTCTCAGTTTACAGAGCAAAAACTGGGACAAGGTAGCTCATTCAGTGGCAGAGCCTAATACACAGAGTTATCCCCATTCTAAGCCCGCAATATTTCAAAGGCAGTGAAAATCGACCCACTTTGAAATGCAGGTTTTTAACCAAAGGAGCAATATGGTGGCTTTGATTACCACAAAAGCTAAAATATTTTTTAAATTTATCTAAAAGGCATTAGAGTAAGATTTGACAGCAGCGTATAAGACAAAGAAGGGCTTGTCATTTCAGATCTTTCTGCTGTATCATTAAAGAAACGAGAGATTGTGGTTTTCTTACCATGTTCTCTGCATCTGTGTCAGCCATCCTTTTCAGCAGCAGTGCTTGCCGATCCAGTACCTTCTGGGCATCTTTCTACAAAATAAATGCATAAGAAAAATTGTTAACTAAAAAGTCAATTTTATACAGGTTCTTTAAATGGAACTGGGAAAATCAACTATTTCCTCCCAGTTGCAGCAGCAATTCTTAGAAGATACAGAGAAACATCACATTTGCTAAATATTTCACATATTATTATCCATCTCAGAAAGCTTTTCCACTTCCCAGTCAAAGATTAAAATTAAAAGCATGATGGCAATGTAAGATCATTCTGAATTCTCCCACTACTCAGGGAAAGTAATATGGAAGAATTCAGACCTTTTATTCAGCCTCACTGGTGGCTGAAGTAACTGCAACCATCAGCTTGCTTCTGCTGAAATGGAATATGAACTACAGAAAGAATAGAAATTTCATTTTTCTATTGCTCTTACAAGGAATAGAGAATTGTTCTGTACATGCAGCACAGAATCATTTCCAATTTCTCTGCTGTTGCCTTGAGAGCCTACAAAATCAAACTTCTGAATATCCTTAGGGTCCCATTAGCTGAGGCTGTATCAAGTCCTGAGACTCCAGCAATCCAAGTGCAGCAGCAGTGTTTGAGACCAGCAGGACCAGCTGATACAGCTAGATCCAGAGGAGACAGCTGGCAACACAGCAGTGCCTGAACCTTTCAATGCAGTCAAAGACTTAGAGGCTCTACCATCCTCAAATCAGAAAAAACAGTCTTACTCTATGAATTAGGGAGAGATAAAGAAAAAATCCTAAATAAAAACTATCCAACATTCATGGGTTGACAGGGTCTACTGCAGGGCTAGGAAAAAGAGTTGAAAGATTTCAAACTCAAAATTCCCTTCCAGCCCACGAGACAACACAGCCTCCTGTAATCAGCCAGATTCCATACCCAGCAGTTCTCACCTCCCGACACTGCTGCTCTGCAAGAAGCTCTCGGAGTGTCCGGTTGGTTTCTTCAAAGGTGCTCAATTTCTGGAGCAGAAGCTCCTTTTGTCTTGTTAGAGCATTTATATCTGTGCTGCTCATGTGTTTCTCCTGAAGGAAAAACATTAAAGAAACAAACAAAAAATAAACAAAGAAATGAGAAAAATAAAACACAACTCAAACAAACAAAACCCACAAAACATAAACAGAAGGAAAGAATTTTTCGCTTGTGTGCAGAAAGTAACTGGAAGTAAATACCCTACTTTAAAACCAAACTAGCAAACACCTAAAGGATGTTAAATACCTCCACCTTTCCTGAGGTTTTGCTGGATTAGCAACTATAACATTACTTTTTTAAGACAGCCATACAACAGGGCAATGTAGTAAAGGCAAGAACAAAAAGGGGCACCTACAATGTTGAGTCTCCCAATGGTATTTTTCAGGGCATTGATCTGTCTGGCAGCTGCTGCTCCATCCCTTTCTGCTTCATTCAGCTTGGTCATCAAACACTCCTTCTCCTGCTGCAAGCACTCCTTCTGTAGCCTGCAAAGAGAATTCAGCCATCAGAGAAACAAGAAACTTTGGCAGTTGTACCAGCCACTATTGATATACAGTTGATTGGGTGAAAATTCATAAAAAGCCCAAATCAGAGGATAAAAGCTCTAAACAAAAACTGCTTAAGATTTACCCTCTTTCAGTGTGGAAGTTGTTTTGAGCAAAAGCAGTAAGCAGACACCAGGAGCTTGCTAAGATCACAGATATGAAATTTAGAGGGGACAAATCAGGCTTATACCAAAACTGCACACACTGCTAAACCCAAAACACAATGCCGTGCTTTTCCTGGGCACTTATGCCATGCTAGAAATAAGACTCCAAATGGCCAAACAAAAAACAGAAAAGCACACCAAGATGCAGCTCAATGTTTTTAGCCAGCACCTGTAATCTCAGAAGCATTCACAGAGCTTTCTGAAAAAGGAATACGAAGTATTAATTTCCAAGTGATCTTTCTTAAGGAAAAAACAAAACTAACTCTCCTAAAACACTAATGTCCCCCTGGAGACACAAACTTCACTAATTCAATAGATACAAAGCAGATGCAAAAATGCCAGACTTGCAGACCTCCAGGATCACTAAGAAAAAAGCCCATGGTTCAGTCCTCTCAGGGGCTGTCACTCCTGGGTCTGTACGATTTTTATAAAGGTCAAAAATTCTCCTCTAGTTTTCAGCTCCATGCTTGTTCATTTATTATTGTATCAGTATCATCACAATTCAAGTAGAATCTCTTAACCTCCAAAATACTAATTGCAGAGCTAGGCTGACCCTCCACACAAGCCAACTGTTCTCAGGTTCCTCTCAAAGTGGGCTTTTTTCTCCATTCCAAAAATCATGCTAGAGCCCTTCTCTGCAGCTATTCCAATCTGGAGCCCCCCTTCTAAAAGGGGGGACAAAAAATCCAAGTGCATCAGTGCAGCAGCAGCAGCAGCTATGACCTCAAATCATGTCAGCAATAAAGGAGGGAGTTGCCTGTGGGTACCACTAGTGCAGGAACAGTGAGAAGTGAAGCTCTCTTACACAGTCAGGTCCTTCTCCTCCTTTATGCGCTCGATGTTGCGCCGCAGCCGCGTGTTCTCATTCTCTGTTTCTACCAGCTCCTGTGTGACCTCATTCAGTTCTTCTTTCTGCTCCTCCAGGAGGCGCTTTGTCATTTCCTCCTGTTCCTCCATTTGCTGCATCTTGACCTGAAGATATTGGAATAAAACTTAAACCAGGGGCTTTGGAAGTGATACACAGAATCCAAATCCCAAATCAGTGAACCATTCAGAGTCAATTAACTTATTGAAACTATAAAAAAAAATGAAGTATCTCCTCCTAGGTGACAAGTGACAGGACACGAGGAAATGGCCTCAAGCTGTGTCAGGGGACGTTCAGGTTGGACATCAGAAGGAATTTCTTCACGGAAAGGGTTGTCTGGTATTGGAAAGGGCTGCCCAAGGAGGTGGTGGAGTTACCATCCCTGGAGGTGTTCAAGGAACAACTGGACACGGTACTCAGTGCTCCAGTTTATTTAATAAGGTGGTAATGGATCGAAGGTTGGATTTGATGATTCTGGAGGTCTTTTCCAACCTTTAACAAGTCCAAGCTCCAAGTCCTTCACTTTGGCCACAACAACCCCCTGCAGTGCAACAGGCTGGGGGCAGAGTGGNTTAAGTTAGACATCAGGAAAAAGTTATTCACTGAAAGAGTGATTGGGCACTGGAATCATCTACCCAGGGAGGTGGTGGAGTCACCGTTCCTGGACGTGTAAAAAAAGACTGGACATGACACTCAGTGCCGTGGTTTAATTGATGAGGAGGTGTTAAGGTCATAGGTTGGACTCGGTGATCCCAAAGATCTTTCCAACCTAGTTCATTCTGTGATTCTCAGCGATTCTGCGGTTCTAAAGTTGATTTTTGTTTTATAATCATGCAAGTAATTCCATTACATTTTGTAGCATAAATAAAATGGAAAATGCTTGATGTAAGAATCTACTTGACTCAAATCCTATTCTTGTTCACTGATTTGAAATCCATGTAGTTTTGAGTTAAATAATAATATAAGATTTGCTACTCTGAATGTTAACTTGATGTTCAAAATGCAGTTTACCCCCGCCATGATGCATCTTATGAAACCTGGGAACATCTCCCACGTATTTTCGAAGTGGTGTCAAGTACATAAGAGCCTATTTATCTGGAAAACACAACATCACCGGGTTGCACATTTTTCAAACTAAATCAGAAGAAACGATATCATTGAATAAGGGGATTTTTTGACAACAAAACATCAATGCCATGTATTTTTCACTTTCTGGAGTCATAGTCATCAGTTTTCATATTTTGGGCTTGGGCAGGAGAAATTATTTGGAAATTAAAGCACAGCAATACCTTATTAAATTAATAATATTTTGAAATGTTTCAGTGTGGCTTAGTGAATTTCTCACCAGGAGAGTTCAGCTTTTCTAAACGATTCAGATTGATTTTCAAGCAAGCTACCAAGAGCCTGGGTAGCATTCCATTGCACCAAGACCTGCCTCCAGTTTCCTCTTGTCAAAGGAACAGCTACAAAGCCCCAGTCAGCAGGTCTTTCCACTATCTCCTCACCTCTTTCTTCAGTGTTCCCACCATATTCATCAGGCTATCTATCTTCTTTTCATATTTGTTAATTTTGCAGCAAGTGGGATCATCATCCTCGGTGGAGAGGTCACTGAGGCGCAGAACCGACTGCATCCTGTCTGACTCAGCTTTAGGTGTAGATTCAAGGCGGTCAGTTGATTCCTGCCAGAGAACAAAGTGTATAACTTTTTTAGTATAACATTATAAATAGTATTCTAAAGCTAACATTGCCAAAAAACAGAGTCTGGGTCACATCATTGCACCAAGGTTAGCAAAGAAAAAAAACATTTACAAATGGCTCATCCATTCCATCGGGGAAAGGTCAAGAATGCAGAAAGAGTACAACGAAAAAGAAGAAAAACTAATCGAAGCTCAAATCCTCATCTAGGAAGTGCCAGGAATACAACAAGCAAAACTATCAACCCATGAGAAAGAAAATATGACACAATGGTACACAAATGCTCTGTGCTTCGGAAAAGACTTAGACCAGCAGTCCCTCGCCGAGCCTCCAGATGAGATCTTGAAGGGCAATAGTAAAATGACAAGAAACAAATAAATGTGTCTGGCTTTCAGAGAAGACAGAAAGGCATGGCCACAGGCTGTTTATGAATTCTCCATTTTTCTAGATCAAAAAGTGAAAAAGATTTATAGAAGACACTTCAAATAGATGGTAGGTGACAGTAGCCTTCTTTCAGATCTGCCCAATTCTCTCAATACACAACTGCTCTCTTCAATCTCGGCTAAGCCTCAAAGTCTGTTTTAAAGAGCCAAACCAGTTGTACCTCCCATTTCAAGACGGTATCACGAGTACTTGTTTTGCCTGGGGGAATCCAAGGGGCCTTAGTTTTCACCCGCACAGCTCGCACACCATCCCCTTTTGATTTCTGTTTCTGCTTTTGCTGAAGAAAGAGAAAATAAAAGAAATTACAGACTCTTAAAGAACCATTTTCGATTTTTAGTGTTCAAAACCAAATGAAAGATCATTCATAAGGAACTATCATTAGTGTTTCAAAGGATGCATCAGGTGAGATGAGGCAGCAGCCACCAAAGGAAGCTGACATCAGCCAGAAGGAAAGGCTATTGCACACTCAGCTGACAGGATGGCTGGGATGTAGAACCTGACAGATCCCTGGGAGATCCTTTCTCCATCCCAGATTCACCTCACAAAAAAGCAGCTATACCATCTGACACTGTGATTGATTTTGGAAAGCCCTGGAAATGTCTTTCCTACTCTGCAGTCAACTAGAAGATCCACACTTATTTGTATCGAACTTGAGCTGCTCTAACTGAAGGAGAGTTAAAGTGGTTTTGCACACTTCTAACCTTAGAGAAAAATCAGATGCTGTAAACACTCCCTACTGGCAATTAATTAATAGGACTCATTATTTTCACTGTCATTCCATCCCATTGTGAAATTTGCCATTAGCAACAAATACAGAATTAACAGAAGACTTAGAACAGGATGTCTGCAGATAAGAAGGAATGAGATAGCAACTTCCATCAACTTTTTAGGACAATTTTCCATAAATATCCACAACAAAAGAGGATAGGGAATAGCTAGAACCTGAGCTTCAGTTTTGCCTTGTGCCTCCTGTGGATAAGGCTGGGAAGAGATCTTCTTTGCTGCAGAGCTCAGTGGACAGAGAATGTCCTTAATGTCAGAAGATGGTTTGAATCAAGATTCTTTTTCTAAGCACATTTATTTAACACCTAAGTACTACCTCTCCTCAAAGCTTTCATCCAAAAACAGATATGAAGCCAAATATAAAACATTATTAGGACACAGATCCAAGAAATAAAAGAGAAAAAAATCCTCCAAATGATATCACATTGGAAGCAACATTTCTCACATGAATATGAAAACCGATTCTGTATCATACCAAAGTCATCTTTCAACAAATCAACATAGCAAATATGTCACTGCAAATTCACCACTGAATATAAAATGAAGTCTCACAGCTCTAACACAACAGTAGAACAGACCTGGAAGATTTTCTGATGTTTCTAGGGCCATTCACCTTCCTCTCTGCAGCCCTTACAACCAACCAGGTACACACTCCTACCTGGCATTTTGCAGGTGTGGTTTTCTGCCCCTTTTTAATATGGACATGGACAGGCGTGTTTTCATCCACATGGACGTGCAAAGGGGGAGATGAGGAACGGTTCTTCATGGCTCTTCTCCCACAAATGGGAAAGGGAAATACAGTGAAGGGAAACCTGTGAATAAGGAAACTGGAAATAACATTTTCTTCAGAGTTCAGAGAGGAACAGTGGCCAGCCTTGGTTAACATTTGTGCTTTTTATCAGTAGCATCTGCCATTTTGAACTGCACACTATTCTTCTGTAAAGCCAGGACTAACACAAACAATTCCTCTGCTTCCAGTATTTTCTGCTTTTAACCTGGTTATTGAAGATCAAAAGCAGCTGGATTGATAGTAGGCATCTGTAAAAATCATTGAAGTTCAAAGTCATAAAGCAAGTAAGCAAATCAAGGGTTCCCATAACCAACAAAATCTGATTACAAAGAGAAATTTGAAGCAGGGAGAAGAGGAGAATTAATTTAACAGTTAAGAAAAACCATCAGGAAATCATCAGATCACTCCATCCTAGAACCCTGAACCTGTATGCTCCTTCATATGTGCTTAACTTTGAGTGTCTCTTTTAAGTATAAATCCTTAAAAGCCGTTGCATCATAGCATTTCTTTAATCTTCACAGAAACACATAACCATAACCTGATACAACACAGAAAAGCCTAGAGACACAAGGTTCAAGTCATCATCTTGGAGCTTGATGCTTCCTCAGTTGATGTAAAGGCATAATGCAATTGCAAAATCTTACACAAAGCCTCCAGCAGTGCTAGTTTGATTCTGGCAGAAAGGATATTGTCAGCCTAGGTAAAGTTACTTACAGCTACTTTTACGCTTTTGACTTTTCTGGACACGATCTTGGGGGAAGAGGTAGTTTCTTCATTGATGGATGAGATACACCTGATACAGAAATAATAAAATTATTAAGAGGAAAAGGTACCAATTTCTGAACATCCTCTTCCTTTTGATTGATGGGAATACCAAGGCTCAACCATATCAAGTGCATGAACCCAAACAACAGAAGTAGGTGTGTCCCAGCTTCTCTGTAAAGCACGGGATGAGGGAAGGACAGAGACTGTAATTCCTAACATACTGACAATGGCAATTGTTTTAAACAGTGGAAATGTTCTGTATAATTACATGATGGCATTATTCACCCACAGACTTTCAAATTCTAGCTGCAATTTTTAAGGAACACAGCAGTACTTCCTTTAATTCAGGAAGAGGAAGACACAGCTTTCTGAAGGAACAGGATTCCCCAGCTTCCAGCTATGAACAACACTGCTGGGTATTTTAATCATTTTTTTTTCCAAGGAAGGGCTAAATTCTCCCCGGGCCCAGCACTGACAGAGCTTTCGAATCACCACGAGTGACAACCAAACACTGTCACCGCGCCTCCCTTAGCAACAAGGCTCACTCGTAAATTTTAATTCCTCCTGCAATCTCTGGAGGTTTTCCAAGGAAACTGTGGCCACCTCAGGCTGGCAAAGAGGCGGCCTGGGGGCCGTGTGCTGCCCGCAGCTCCGAGGGCAGGGCAGGCCTTCACCCAGCGGGGCCCGGCAACTCCCAACGCCCGCCCGCCCGCCCGCGCCGTTATCCCCAGCCCCACGGCTCC
>VWZS01002165.1:580455-650808 GCA_013397075.1 Rhabdornis inornatus | reverse complement strand
ATCGAACTTAAACCAAAACAGCATGTAAATAAGAATCTTGAAGTGTAAAAATCTCTTCAGTGTTTCCAACTGGCCCAGCACATGCTATTTTATCATTTAAAATTCTGCATGGGTGCAAAACAAGTTTTGTTTATACATTGAGGATTTAAACTGGAAATTTTGTTTTCAAATATGCATATATTTGTCTTCTTTTGATTTTATATCTGTACCTCATCATCTTACACACTTTTTCTTGAAGCTTATTCTGATTCTAAAAATTATCATGAGTTCATAGCCTGGTATCAAACCTGCAACAATTCCCATAAAACTTCTGAGGAAGTATTGCTTCTGATACTAAGGGAAAGTAGTTTCTGAACTTTTCGAGTGGCCATCATGTAAAAATGCAGACAGGAGGTCCACAGCATTTTACATCTTGAGGTAAAAATCTGCCTTGCTTTAAAAGCATGATTAGAATTTTTATTTTAACAGTATTTACTGCTTACATGCAGAAAATATTGTAAAGATTCAATAATAAAGTTTCTAGATTGTAAAAGTGCTTCCAAGTATTGAATGTGAAATTCATGTCAATAGCAAAAGGATAGTTCATCTACTCAAAAGTGCATATTTGACATTATTTCAGATAGCTTTGGAACTTTTTATAGCTGTGGATAGATCAAGATGTTTTTAATTTTGTATCATAAACCATTATAATGTCCCTTGTTGCACAGCAACACAGGAAGGAAAGTGATAAAGTGCATTATTTGACTGCCCTGACAACCTTCATCCAGCCACATACAGCAGGTGTATAAATCACTCCATGAATGTGTCCTGGTCTTTATAAACAGCTTCCAAATGACAGACTAAGGTTGGATGTCCAATTTTCAAGATCCAAAGTTGAATGAGATGAATCTAAATATTTTTCCTTCTTTAAGTTGCAACAGTCAAAGAGAGAGATTTTAGAATTTTACATTTCTTTAAAACAAAAGGAGCCTAAAGGAGACCTGGGTAAAACTGAGGTATCAGAAATATTGAGTTGGCTTGATTTACAGCAAGTGATTAGGTGTCTTGGGAAGTTGTCACCAAATTACAGGATTTTAAGGATTCTTACTGAGTATGATTGTATATTGCAATAATGATAAAACCTTACATCTGATATCCAGGTATTTAGGTGTCTGAATATAAATAAGTTCATATATAAATGAAAACCCTTTAGTGTCTTAGTTACTCATTCTCCTTTGAAAAAGTTGTTAAAAATACATTTTTGCTTCAACATTAATTTGTTTTTATAAAATATTTTCACTACCAGATTTTCTCTAAAGGTTCATAAGGCTTCCACTCTCATAAATGTGGAAGTCAGAAATCTCAGTGCCATGTCAACGCAAAAGAGAGTTTTTCTTCCTGAGATTTGTTCTTAAACCCTCCATTCTGAACACTGAAGCCACATGAAAAAACATTTCATTTATGCTGTGAGTTCTGAAGGAACCTATAGGAGTTGCAATATGTAATGAGTTCATTGAAGTGCTTTGTTATTAAAAGGCACATCTAAACTCCAAAGGAGTGCTATTTAGAATCGTTGAGCTAAATATACATAACAACATCTGCAGTATTTTCTCGGACTTAGTGCTTCTAATTGTTTCGGTCCTAAATAGGCCATTGTTTCCCTATGCTGTATTAGATTAGTCACTATGTATCAAGACACACAATTTGAAAAAATCCCTTTCTGGACAAAGTATACCAATTATCCTTCTTGTGCTTTTCATTAAACCAATGAAATCTTTTGTCTGTTGTGTTTCTCTGAAAACTGTATTTGTAGTGGATGGCACTGATGTACCTGAAAAATCTGTTTCCTCTCATATGCAGTTAGTTAAGGTTAATTCTAAGGTTATTGAGACGGCATAAATGAGACTTGGCCAACGTGCAGGCTTTATAGAATATTGGAATATTAGTAGGAGAAATTCTTCAGTGTGAAATTTTGATAAATGTAAAGTTTGATATGAACCAGTTGTAAACTACATGGTCTTAAGTAGCTTCAAGTCTTAGAAAGTACTTTTTGATTTCTACATAGCATTTGGTGTTTCAGAATAAGTTCCATGACAGAGAACAAGGTAAAGCTTGTAATATAAAGAGTTAAATTCAAATGCTAACAGTGAAATGCTTTCATTCTTAATATGGCAGCTTGCTCTAATGTCAGTCCTGGAGAGCAGCCCAGCAGCTTAGTGCATGAGATTGCCAAAGTCTTGACCACAACATGTTGGTACTAGTCAGCTGATAAGGAGTGTGAACCCACGTAAATGGATTACTAAAATGTAATTGTGCTTATTCTTCAGTCTGTACTTGAAATCTCCCTTTGTTCCTATGCACCAGAGACATTCTAGGAAGAATGTAAAGGCTTGAGTGCAGGAGGCTCAAGAACTGATGTGTTCATGTAGGGGGCTGGAGCAGCGAAAGTTTTTAAAAGCATTAGATATTAACCTGATTGATTGTTCTTGAGGGAAAACTTGAGTCCATAACTGAAACAGGCAGGAGCTGGAATTGTTATGGTTCCTGTATGACTGTTTTATAAAGCTTAATCTTCATAAAACCACAACAGCGGGGAAGTTGAGAGGGAATAGCTTATTTTTTTAAGCAATTCTGATAATATAAATCTGGGAAGAGTCTAGAATTATACAGTTCCTTGCCATTAGAATTTGCAAATAAATGACAGTTCCCATGAAAAATTTAAGTATACTGAAAATTAGGTGTAGATGTGTGATATTTATTAGAGAGATAAATTTCCTAAATACTTGCATCAAAGATGACTAGAATCTTAAACAAGTAAATAAAAAAATATTTCACTGACTTTGTTCTTCTATAATCATATTATGTTTTGTTACAGTTGCTTCCTTAGACAGAGAAAAAAAATCAGCAGAGTGCTTGTGATGCACCTCAGAGACTAAGCAAGGTACTGTAGATGGAAGAATAAAACAGCACCTAACATAATAAGCTACTCTCACAATAAATAATAGCAGGACTAAAAAAATGAAACTTATATTGTTTAGTAAATTAATAAATCGATAGAAAAGTCCTAGTGGATAGAGAATTTTATCAATTACAATTGCTAATATTCTATTGCCATTATAGGTAAGGCAGATCACACTATCAATCTATATTAAGAGTATGAAAAGTCGCAATCCCACCAGGAAACCTCGAATGTGTGCTATCTTATAAATAACCAACACGCTGTTTTGCAATGGGAATGCCTTTCCATTGCTTCAAAGTGATTTTAATAGCGATTGGGCAGAATTTTAGCTGCTTGAGGGCATTTGGATGTTGCACTCAAGAACCAGAAGCCAGAGTCCTGCTTACCAAATTAACTGTTAATTCAAAGATTCTTAGAGGGGAAAGAACAAAGGGGAAGGGAAGTATGGGGGAATACCAAGAAAGAAGTATACTTTTGTATACCTATTGTGCTTTGGAATTCCAACAGAGGGGTGAGGAAATCTAAATTAACATTGTAGTCATTAAGCAGCTTCTACCTCATCCACTGAAAAAAGTCTAAATTTGTAGGGAAAGCTCATGACCAAAGTGCATCTTTTCAATACAAAGGGATGAAGTTAAGAGAGCATGAATAAATTTGTTTTTGCCAATTTGTGCGTGAACTGAACCTTGTAAGCATTATAAAGACTTTTTTTCTTTGCTTTTTCCTCTTAGCTTTCTCTCTATGTAACTGGACCCTTGATACAAAGAAAGCACTGTGGGATATGAAGCACTGACAACTTTTAATGTTATATTTTGTCAGATAGCCATTTTTTTAATCTGTATTCCAAGTATTTTAGCCAGTTATAAGTCACATCTTCAAATTTAACTGCTATGACATAAAACCTTTAATATTGAAATGGAAAATAGTTTATAAAAATTGTCCAAAATTTATGAGAAATTAAAGCATTTTTAAAAACAAACACTATCTTTGGCTTGGGAAATGGAATATGTGTAATAGAATAGAGCTCCTTTGCATCCAAACATTCCTGTGATTCTGTGCTGAAGATTCAACTCTGAGTGAAATTAATGGTTTTCCTTTCAAGGACTGTATTTGTACAAATATTTTTGAGTAAGAGTATTAGTCTTTCACGATTATATTTGATTGATTAATCATTATCATCATCATCATCATCATCATCATCATCATCATCATCATCTTCATTTAAATTGGCTTCAAGAGATTTTTGGCATTTTCTCTTTATTGAACAGAAATAGCTGATAAAGATGGGAAGTGTTTCTGAAACATAAGTGGACGTAAGAAATAGCATTTATGCAGATGGGAAAGCTGCAAGTCTACTGAGGGTGGGCTACAGAGGTCTAATGTAGGCAAAGTTGCCACAGATCAGCTTTGAAAGTTCTATTTGTATAATCATGAAAGCTTTCAAAGACATTGAACTAATTGATCAAGGTTTACCTAAACTAAACCAAACCAAACATATCCAAGAATATCACCTGTCCTGTTTCCATTTATCTACAGCCCAAAGATTCAGTGGTACATCCTTTACATGTTAATCCTAACTCATATATAGATGTTTTTGTCTTTTCTTGTATTCTGACCTCTTTAAATCAAAGAATCTGAAAAAACCTGTTTGCTTCAATTTAGGAAAAACACTATGGAGATGTTTTCATTGTGGAACTGCCTGAAGTCAGAAGGGAAAGTCTTGATTTATTCCCTGTAATACACCACACAGAAGGTACTTTGCAAATGGTGAGTTGATTGCTACTGTCCCAGGAGTATCCAGGGGGTACCCATGGAATGAATGCTCTAATACATCCATACTCGTTGTCTTAAGTGGCAAATTAATTTATCATATGAAGTACTAAATACTACAATACTACAATGCTTTTTGCTCTGATTGGACTCAGTATACTCTTTGATAGTTAATTTCACAAGATTATTATGCCAGACTGTTTTGGGACAAGTCTGTCAAGGTAACAAGCACTAGATCAGGTTAGTACTTAGGTAGAAGCCAGACCCTAAATTTCTATGGCCTGATTCAAATTAAAGACAATCAGATTGAGTTCAGACCTCTAAGTATCAATGGTGGTTTTTCTGTAATTAGGATATAAAGTCTGTAATCTGACAAAGTATGTTTCAAGGGCTCTTTTGCAGCGAGACAAACAAGGTAATTACTTTTGTTCTTAAATTTATAAAGAGGGTCATGATAATGCAATGCTTTCATCTAATTACAAATTCAAATGCTCCATTCCAAATCTAAGTATAGTAAGGATAATAGGTACAATAATTACTCTGTATAAATTTGCAAAATAAATCTAAATTTGAAAATCAAGTTTAGAAAAGCAGGGTTTTTTTAGGACCACTTGCTTTGAACAGACTGCAGTTTTGTTTTGGCCTTTCCCTCAGAATATTTTACCCAAGACTAAACTAATCTGTATTTCTTTTTTCTTCAAAACACAACTTTCATATTAGCTCTGGTGGCTGTTTAGAGTAAGTTGCAAAAAATAATACTGTTTTCTTAGCTTCCATGCTCCATTACCTCCTGCTCTAGACAGAAACATTACACAGCCCTACTCTAGCATCAACCCAAGGAGCTGATCCCTGTTCAGCAGGGATTGCAACAGACACATCTTTGGAAGAGGTTTTGGCAAGCTTTCACATCTGAAGAACCCAAGAATCTGGAACTTGACTGCTACTACTTCCCATACTTCAGGATGTCCCATAGTTTGAGTGTCAGCATGCTCAAAAATACATTATTGTCAGCATTGTCCATTGAGACTTTTTCTGATAATCTTCTTAGTGGAAATATTTAGTAAGTCTGGTTAAATGCAAGCTCCTGAGTAACCCCTCTAGCAATTTCTCTCTAACTCTCATTTCCCTTTTAGGATCATTCAGTAATCTTTTTAACATTTCACTCTAAACATTGTCTTTTTTTAGTTAATTACATTTGTATGTGGTGCCATATCAGGCACCTTCAGATTACATGTTCATCTGAATTTAAAAAACACATCAGATTGTATTGCTTTACACTTACCTGCATGGTTTTCAGCATTCATTCATGAAGTCTTTACATATCAAACAAGTCTGATCAGCTGGCCTGTGATTTCTTGGATTGTTTTTCCCTTTTCTGAAAAGTTTCTAGTACATTTCTTACCAGTCATAGGCTATCACCACAGACACATTGAAAACCTCATATCTGTGGATCAGTTCTATTTTGGAACATGCAAACAGATGTCACTGAGACTTTCTAAAGTACATTAAACTTTGAATAGTGCATCTGTTTCTTGTCTCCATGTCTTGATAAGGATATGACAGAATGCAAGAGGTCATGGAGTAGGCCCAAGAGCGTGGAA
Source organism: Rhabdornis inornatus (assembly GCA_013397075.1). Classification (NCBI taxonomy): domain Eukaryota; kingdom Metazoa; phylum Chordata; class Aves; order Passeriformes; family Rhabdornithidae; genus Rhabdornis; species Rhabdornis inornatus. Next base: position 644,499 of record VWZS01002165.1, on the reverse strand, counting down.
AAATTAAAAAACCTATGTTTAGTCTCTGCAGGTTTCATAACTAAGGCTGCTCTATTTTTACTTCTTAATACAGCAAAATAGCTTGATGTTCAGTCACACCTGTTCTCTTTCCTCTATTATTTTTAGAATATCTCTTTCCACGTGGTGTTTCAGTAGTTCTGCTCCTGGATACTGCTGTGCAGTGCTCTGTTGTGCAATGCATCATTTATTTCACACTGCCATCACACAATCTGTGCACCAAGCGTAAACCCCTTTCACTTACTGCATCATCTGCCAATCTAAATCTTTGTATCAGAACTTGCATTCATCTCCTTCTCCAAGCATCAGTCTCATGCTCTTCAGTATCAAAAAATATCCCGATTTGTTTTTTCACCTCTGCTTTTCTACTAATGTGGCAAGAAACATTGAGCTATTGTTTCAACTTCTACTCCTGTTTCCTAGTCTAAATCTCTTTCTGAATTAGTTAAATGTATTATCCCAATTAGTCACTGTGCGCTGTACCTATCTATTGAGAAATCTTTTTTGGTAGAAAACACAGGTGGTAAAACATATCAGTTTTGTTCATCCAGTACTAGATAAGCCTCAGGCTTTAGTGAGCAATTTTGTAGAGGCAAGGTCATAAAGACATAGTTGATGATGATTAATAATTCCATTTAGTCTTCTGCTTCTGTAAAGCAGTCTTGAATTAACAGAATTGATAAGCACAAACATCTGAGAAATTATTTCGTATTATTTTGTATTAATTTTAATGCTTTTCTGCTTTTAAAATCCTGTTTTATGTTAAATAAAGAATGTTATTTCAGAATAAGTTAATTAAATATTTTGGCAACATGTTTGATCCACCATTAAATTTTACTTAACATAAGCAATGGAGTCACTTTCATGTCACTAAAACTTTTAAATATAATTTGTATGCTTTATAAATATATATATATAAATCATATGCAGCTGTGAGATTAATACAGTACAAAATGTCATATGTTTCTTAGGCCTTCTCTGGAGAGACAATTTGATATGAGATGCTGTAGACACTTAATGAAATATTTTTATTCTGCAGAGCTTGATTTCTGTGGTATTTTTAGTAGACTAGATACTGAATAGTCAGTTCTAATTTTGTTTTCTTCAGCTCTTTCTCATAGTATGGTGATTATTTATATTGCAGAAATATAGCAACTTGAAAGTTCAAAAGGAAAAGCATTATTCAAAGAATACCGAAATGGACCTAAAAATCAGAAGAAAGTGCAAAAATATTATTAGTTTATAGGATGCAAGAACAAATTAGGATGTGTCCATTTTGATTTGTGAGGTGTGATGTGGCAAGTATGTAAAATACGCTGTAAAGAGTATTTTATTAAGATTTTATGCTTTCAAAGTAAATATAGAGAAATAGGAGTTTTCCATTAGTGAAGAGATTGAAAGAATTTAACAGTTAGAGAACGTTTCCAGCAGCTGGCTAAGTATGCTACTGGTCCTTACTTCATATTCCTTTGTGTTTTTCATGCTTTCTGATAGATAGCAAGCAGATGACACCTCTGAGAAATAAAGTTTTTATCCCATTGTAAGAAAAGTCCTCCTCCCTACAATTAAATAAACTGAAAATTCTGAAGGATTTCCTAGAAATGTGTCTATAATCTTCAATAAAAAGAGAAGAATTATTCCCCTGGTGCACAAGATGATGGATTTTCTGGACAGAAACGTTGGAAAACACCTTTAGTTACCTGAAAAGCTTTCTCTTTCCAATGAAGCCATCTTGTTCTGCCTGTACTAACGCACAGTAAAAGGCAAGGCTCTGACATCACCTGTAGAGGACTCCTTCTTTCTTACATTTCATAACCTCCAAAACCCTTCCATCAATAGCAGTGGCAAAAAATGCTTGGCACGTTGATAACAGCCACTGGGGATCCAGGGAATCCTGCCAGCCTCAACAAAGATAAACTAAACCAAATACTGAAAATCCTGCTGGAGGTTCATGCAGCAGTGACTGTGACATCAACATTGAGACAGGCAGAGCTCAGTAATAAGGGAAACTCTGCAAAAGGGAAGAAGGCCTTAACTGTCTTTGCATACTGAATGCTAATGCTGTTAATTAAAGGGCTACCATTGCCAAATCGAGGTACGATTCAGGACAGTCATAACCAAGTAGCTCCAATCCTGCTTTTTCTGCCAAGAGCACAGTGCTGTATTAGTCTTCTGCAGTGAAGTCATTCTGCAGGTGACTGTGCAGACTTTGTCAAATGGCATAACGTGAGCCAACAGGAGAAAAATATTTCATTCATAACACTTGTTCTGCATCATACATTGATTTCTGGTTTGATGTATTATTTTTGCACTACTTCATAATAATTACCAGAGCATAAATTTTAGCTTTATTTTGTCTGGTAGTACTTATACAAGGAGCTATAGAAGTGTATTTAAAATATTACTGCATTTAGGCCATGTTAAAATGTAATTGATGGACATATGCCCCATATATAAATGGAGTAAAAAGTGAAGAAAAGTATGGTTTAAGAAATGGATGATGTATAAAGTATATACATGTTGAATGTAAGTACTATTTATTAATGTCACTGAAATGCCATTTTAAAATTTTTTTTGGCCATACTTATATGCAGTAATGAAATTCACTGTCTTCAATGTGATGGTGGTTTCACATATGGAGTAACAAAACTAACATCTGAGGGATTTTCACTCTTGCAATGGTTCTTATGTATGTTAATATAGTAATATGAATATTTTAAAATGTGTACAGTTTGTTTTGTTCTCATAAATAGAATACATATGTTTTTAAGAAATAATGATTTATCATCATATTGGTAAAATCTTTTAGGTCATACCATTTAGGACGACTCAATTTTTAAAGCCTTTAGAATTTCTGCTAGGTTAATACTATTAGATAAAGTATTTGAATCACAAAGCTATTTGAATACAAAAGCAGAACTTGTATTTTGCATACTTAGTCCTTTGCTGATAGATCTGAGTTCTCTCCACGTGGGCTGATGTAAGGAGTCTGTACTGCAGTTTTCAGCTCACTGCCTATTCAGTCCTTGGTTAGGAGGATTAGAGTGAGCAGCTCATAGTGTACGTGAAAGGTCATGAATGCAGCCTCCAATACAAAAACATCCTAAAGTCTTCCTATTAGGATTTACTATACTATCACTACTGACCCATTGGTAACTTCTTCCCAAAGGATGTAACATATCTGCTTGGGTCAGCTGTCTGTCCATCTTTAAGCGACCATGTTGAGCACAACACTTTTGCTCTTACCCAAAGAAAACAAACAGCGACATGAAGTACCACAATACTTTTCTCGATACTCATCTTCTTTACTTTTTTAAGACTCCTCAGAATTACTAAGTGGTTGACTCAACGCATTCCTTGCCATCATCATTCACCAAGAACCTTGTTTAAGTTGGTATTCACTAGTGAACTCCTGTTTAAAATCCTATGTGTTTTGTATTTGCAAATGGCTCAGTTTTTAACAAAATTACAGAGTTTATAATCTTTTTCCACTCCTTTTCCATCTAGTTCCCGTATAACAATCAGCTAGATGTGAAAGTAATTTGTGCTGGTTTTGGCTCAGGTAGAATTAATATTCTTCACAGTGGCTGTTATGGGCCTGTGTTTTAGATTTGTGCTGAAGGATTGATAATAAAGAGATGCTTTTGTTATTGATGAGCAGGGCTTACACAGGGCAAGGGCTTTTCTGCTTCTCACACTGCCATGCTGGTGAGAAAGGTGGGGGTGCCTGGGAGGTTGGAAGAAGATACAGGCAGGACAGGTGATCCAAAACGACCAAAGGGGTCAAATATTCCAGATCATCTGACATCATGGTCAGTATATAAAGATGAGGGAAAGAAGGAAGAAGTGTGAACATCTGGAGTGAGGGTGTTTGCCTTCCCAAGTAACCTTTATGTATGATGGGGCCCCACTCTCCTGGAGACAGCTGAACACCTGCCTGCCAATGGGAAGCAGTGAATGAATTCCTTGCTTTGATTTGCTTGTGTGTGTGGCTTTTGCTTTCCCTAACAAACTGTCTTTATCTCAATCTATGTGTTTTCCAGCTTTTATGCTTCCGATTCCTCCCTGATCCTGCTGGTGGGGCAGTAAGCAAATGGCTGCACAGACATTAGTTGTTGGCTGGGTTGAAACCATGACATCATTTTCACCTGTGTCATATCTGGAAAATGAGCTTTGCAGGTACTTGTTTTTTCAAGCACAAATATGGACCACAGAGATAAGTATGTGTCTTCAGAAATGCCGCTCTGAAAAAAAGGACTAAAAAGAAATACTGTCCTACATCTAAGAAACAAGTTCTCAACACGATGTATTATCTTTAGATACTATACTGTAAGATTCCGACTAATATTTCGTAACATGACAGAGCTTGAAGCTCCAAATATAATATGATTTGAAGGATATCAAATTGAAAACAGTACATTTGAAAGTAACTACTAAGACTGTGTTACTTGCCTTTCTGGTCTGAATTAAGCATATATGAAGTTTTTTGTATAAAACATATGCAACTAAGGCACTTGGAAGAAAATGGAAAGCAAGCATTTTTAGTATTCTACAGTTACACTGTTAACTGCTCAAACATTGTATAAATGGCATAACTAGCACAATATATAAAACATCTCTTTTTATGAAATGCCATTTGAAAACAAATAGCTGGGAAAGAACCTTACGAAGTGTTTGGCAGTTAAGAAATTGAACTCTCTTTTACTGTAACCCGTAAAGGGCACCTATTCCTTATCATCTTGTGGTAACCAGAATTGAACAGACCACTGGGTTGTTACATTAGGCAGAAGCACTGCATGTCTATGTTATCTCCATGATTTCTTATTTACAATAGCACTAAATTAGTTAGCATTCACTTCAATTAGCAGTGGCTAATGAGAGAGCATACTATGCAGTATTGCTTTTGTGAAAATACAGACTTTGGCTTCATTAAACAAAACTGCAACAAGTAATACAGCATATGGACCTTACTGAGGTATAGAGAGCAAAATAATTTGAGAGTTATCCTCTGAAATGGATGCAGATATTTAAGGAAATAGCCATTTAAGTTAAACAGCACTTTGACATTTTTATAATTTGCCTTCTTTTACATCAGAAATGGAAAGCTGTGGTTGGCGCATGATTTCATTAATTAAAGGCATGTATAGATTTGCATCTATACTTTGAGAGAGAATAATAAAGCTGACATATTTTTTACTGGGGTATTATACATACCAGAATATTGAATTTCTTCTCCGAGCATCCATTTATGGATTTTAGCAGAGAGTAGGAATAGCGGGATTTGGTCCTCCTGATACGTGAAATTCACTTTCTTTCACAAAGTTTTCACAGCCTTTAGGACTTACTGGAAAAAGCAAAGTAAATGTTTATAAAGGTTTGTCTTTAATTTTGCCTACTATGAACAAAAGCACTTTACACCAGGATTTGTGAATGTTCCCTCTCATTCACTGACTGTAGTCAAGTACAGAGACTTTATTATTTCCACCTGTGGAAGAAATCCTGCTCTCAGTTAACAGTTACCCTGGGCTTCTGAAATACTCTTGTTTTCTGATGATTTAGCTGAGAAAATAATTTTTTCCTACTACTGATAATTTAATATTCTATGTAATTATTTCCAGTTCTCTGTAACTGTTGAGTGACACACTAGTTAGGAGTTTTCCTGTATTTTTTAACAGTAATATTAAATAAATACATAAATAAATAAATACTAGATTGTGTTTATTTTTTTGCCTGCTATGGAAGCTGTTTAATGTGAAATTTCAAGAGACTGCAAATTTTAATTTTCAGTGTGGTTGAGCCTAAATATACTTTCAAAGGAAAGAGGATTCTGGGAAGGAGTGGTTGTCATCTCAAAACTGAAAAGTTATGCACTTTCTAAAGTGTAGTTACTTTATCCAGAAAGTGATGAAAAATTTGAATTCTTGGATGGTCAGGATAATTGTCTGTAATATTCAGTTCAGTGCTGTCTCCCTATTTTGAGTTTGGTTTTTAACGCAGCAGGAATTTGCAGTTTTGCAGAGAGAAAACGCATGTTAATACTGGCTGTGCAGAAAACTCATTGTCTGATAAAGGGAATAAATAGAGCATTTAATTGTATTACATTAGATTCTTAAATAATGTGTGCCTTTAAAAGCCTTGTATGTATCAGGGAGCTTTGATAACTTCGGTGTTAAAGTCAAAAGTAACATCAAATATTTTACAAGCACAACAGTACAGTTCCCCATATAGAAACAGAGTAGCTGTTTTCCAAAGTGAGGGAACCTTCCATCATATCTTTTTCTTTCTTGTATGTATTAAAGACTTTAATTCAATGTCATTAGAACCCGGTTTTTAATTTTACACCCCTGGAGATGATCCCATCCAATACCTTGCTGAATGCAAGTTCAGCTACAGCAGGCTGCTCAGGGCTGTGCCCAGTTGGAATTTGGCCATCCACAAAGAAAGAGACTCCAAAACATCCCTGGACAGCATCCTCCAGTATTCATTCACCTTCACTGTATGATTTTTTTCATTGTCAATTAGAATTTCCTGTATTTCAATTTGTTCCCAAATACTTTTCTCATTCACTTTTCTTACAATATTCTTTGAAAAACTATGTTTTTCTCTTTTGTTGAACATTCCTATTGTAACGCTCAGCTCATCTCTCATATTTCCTCTTTTTCCCCTTTTGCCTTTTAAATCCCACATAATATTTAAGTGAGTATCAGCTCTTCCATTTTTGTGGTTTAAATAAGTACTATAGAGAATCCTACTGCATCCTAACTGTGCAATTTTATAATTACCTGAAACCATCTAGAATGTAATCTCTTTAGGCACCTGCTTACACAGGTTAGAAGACAAATTCATGTATAATGCACTTCTACAGAAATGGATTGTCTTGATTTCAACTGGGAAATAAGCACAAGCAAGTGAAGCAGAAATCTCATATTCATGCCAATGCAGCTACACAAGAACATCTGAGAAGAATATTCATTATCCAAACAACAGACCTGCAAATACAAAATTATTCATGAGTTATCAATGTGTCTGGAAATACAGCTTTAATAGACACAACCCACCTGCAAAGCTGAAGAACTCCTCACATGCAGATGCATAATTCTGTTTGCACTGAAGCAAAGACCATCTGAGTATCTAGGCTTCAGTAGGATAGACAATATTCTCTGGAGTTTAGATCACTGGAAATGATGGCTTTTCTCTTCTTTTTTAATGTTACATATAACAGGTATATTACATAACCAAAGCGTAACATTTAGATCAGTACATGTGGCCACCGCAGCAGTTCTGGGGTTGTTTTTTTACTGCTTTGAGATTAAACTAGCTTAAAGGCAAGTGGTTCCCAAATGCATTCCATAATGGCTAACTTTAAATTTTACTTTCCCTGTTTTCATTATTGGCTCCAATAACAAGAACATTTTAAGCCTGTCTGTGTGCAGTGACATTACACATCAGGCTGCAAATCTCAGCTCCCCTACTGTGCTGCCAAAGGCCCATGTGCTGCTTGGTGCAGTCACTGGCTGGAGTCTGGCTTTTGGGGTCTTTTGCTGTGTTTGCCTCTGTGCCTGTGCAGGGTTGCTGGTGGAATCATCATATGCTGGGATGGAGTTACTCTCTGTAACAGGCAGTAGGGTGCTGTGGTTTAGACTTGTGACCAAAGCAATGCTGAAACACACGAGTGTTTTGGCTATTGCTGAACAGGGTGTGCACAGTGCCAAGGTCTTCTCTGCTTCTCACTCATCCCCTGTGAGTAGAACAAGGTGTCTAAGAGCTTGGGAGGGGGGTCACAACTGGCAGGTGACCTGAACTAATTAACCAAAGAGATGCTCCATGCCACATAGTACTCTGCTCAGCAGTAAAATGAAGGGGAGTGAGTTTGAGGTAAAGCTGTCTATCTTTTGCTTGGGAACTGGCTGTACTGGCCTGCCCATGGGAAGTGGTGTGTGATGGCCATTGCCACGCTTTTTTTGTTTCTTCTTTCTTCTTTCCCTTCTCTCTTTATTGAATTGTTTTCACCTTGCCCCATGAGTTCTCTTGCTTTTACTCCTCCTTTTTTTTTGCCCCATTCCACTTGGGTTGGCAGTTGGGGAGTGAGTGGTGGTGTGGTGCTTAGCTCCCTGCTGGGGTTATCCCACAGCACACTGTGTGCCAGCTGGGCAAGACTGGTGAGATCTGCCCAGAAAGAGTTGCTCAGCCCATTTCCCCATCTCAGGGATAACCAAAGAGCTCTCATGTGGTAATACTACAGTCCAAAGCTGGATGTGGCCAGAGATCTAAGCATAAAGAAGGTCAAAAACTCAGTATAACTTCTACATCACTCCATAAAAAGAAAAAAAGATCTAAAAATACCTGAAATTTGCTTCTCAAAAAAAAAAAAAAATAGATTATATAACTCAAAATATAATCTCTTTAAGAAACCACTCACAATGCTGGATGTCAAGATGAACAAGCCTGGGAAGTTTCACATGCAACTGAAAGGACCATCCTACTACTACAGTAAAAATCACATTAATATGCTGGTACCAGGACTGAAAGACAGAAAAATATTTTTGAAAAAACGTGCAATAGAAAATATTTATAAAGCTACACTAGAAACTAACCCTTTAACTTTGTACTCACTACTTAAGCAAAGAGAACTGCCTAAAAGAACAGAAATTCGTCCAGGAAATGGTATAAGGCTTAACAAGAACCTTCAGTGAAGAAGAAGCAAAGCGTGACTTGTCTGAGGTGAGATTTCCAGAAACTCACTTATCATGGCCATACATTGAAAGACACAAATAATGAGTTTCTCACAGTTCACTGAAAACACTTGTGTCTCGTAGAGACACCAAACAGCCTACTTGGAAATGCCACGCTGAGTTGCAAGTTCACCTTCTCTGCTCCAGTTTCATGGCTGCTTCCTACACAGGTACTTCCACTTGTCTTGAGAAGTCATGCATGGAAGGCCACTGGCACTCATGGCATTCTCTCAGAGCTGTGCAGACACTTGATTTCAGTAAGCAGAAGCTCACATAGCCATGAGGCATGGGTCTGACTGGCTTAGGAGCTAGCTTTCTGTCATATGACTACTGATTCTTATGAAATGGATTGGTATACTTTATCACAAGTTTTAGACAAAACACACATCCTTTACTCCCAAATAACTCACCATGATAGAAATATGCTCAAAATAAGGATATGAGGTGATAACTGGGATCCACTGAAGTCACTGGTAAAAGTCCCTTAAGTGTTCAGAAGTAGAAGAAAGTCATACTCTGTGCAGATGCAAAGCTGGTAACCAGATTACACATAAGGAAAAATTAGAAAACAGTAAATGGGAATTTAAGCAATAGTCTTCTGGTTTCAGATATTTATTAATCAAATCTTCCCTCCAGCAAAAGCTTAAAAGTAAATCCATATTTTTTGAGCCACTGACTTAACAGGTATCCAAAGCAGACATATTGCTGGATTTGGTGACAAACTAAAATAAAACTGAAATGAATTTAAGCAAAGGCTGTTGCTGGCTGAAGCAGGGAGATATAATTCACCTCCCATGCAGCCAGGGTCAGATTATGTGCTAGAAATCCTCTGATGGATTCAAAGATGGAGTTTTAAACCTATCATTTCAATACAGAGTGTCACAGGTCCTGTACACGCTGCCAAACAAAATGTTAAATCAGGTTCCAACAAGGTGGCAAGAGCAGGGTCTAGGAAATGGTGCACGTACTAACCAGCTCTCCTCCCCACAACTTAGCAATGTGAAGCCACATCAGTAAACCTTGTTTGGCTGCTGCAGCCCTTCTAAGCTGCACTTCTCCATATCCATTATGCTTCACATCAGTGTTGCTCTGTGGTTACTTACCATCACTTCTACCAGCTTGGTGATGCCATATTATGTCACAGAGATATTTGTCCTGCTGATAAATTTTATGTCTGAAATGAATATTAAGAATTGAATTCGTCTGAATAAATTTTTATAGCAGCAGCTATGAGAGACCAGTTTCATACTACCCCGTGCTCCAAGTTACCTTGGCGGTGGAGCGGGAAACAGGAGCACAAGTATAACTAAGATATGGAGCTGACCCACCTCTATATTACAGCCCTTTTATGTTCATAAATGAACAGATGTTCTCTGAAAGCCTCTTCTTCCCCTCTCTTTTTTTTCCAAAATTGAGAATGTCAAAGTTTTGTTGTATGCTATCTCTTGCCAGCTCCAATAAACTCAAAATAAGCAACAGCAAAAAAAAACCCAAACCTAAAACAAAACCAAAAAACGCACAAGAAAACTCTCATATCGTGAAACTGGAACAGAAATGTAATGTTTTAGCCATGGCGCATGTATACAAGAGGAGAGGCAATGATACAGTACTTCAATCTGTATTGTCTATATAAAACATTTATTTTTAAGCTCTATAATGGTATTATAGAAATACATAGAATATTTTATAGTGTATCTTAGTGTACTCACTGTGAAAATAACACATTTAAGACAGTTATTCTTATGTCCAAACGTTTTAAATATATGCACTTCTTTGCCTTGCAGTATTATGTTACTTTGAAAAACAAAATACCAGTATTTTATTCCTTGCTCCTTGCCAGAATCTTCTCATTCGGATTTCCCTGGGTCATCTCAGGTGCTCACTGCTGTGGGATATTTTATAAAAACCACGAAAAGTCTGTAGATTTGTAGATTTCCTATATTTGCTTGCATTCATGTCTAGTGCACATCGCTTGCCGTTCAATCCTCCAAGTGCCTTCTTCGTAAGTACAGTGACATATAGTGCATTCATCAGTTTTCACCTCCCGGCCTGCTGGAATGACAAGGGTTTCTGCAAAGCAGTTCGGGCCTGAAAAAGTAGGAGAGAGTTCATTATGTGACACCAACAGCACACTGCAACCCAGCCTTGCACGGTCCTAGGCCTGGGCACGGAAAACCTATTGCAAAGCAAGTAATGCTGGGCACATTAAACAAACATGGACATTGTGCACAAGGCATGAAAGCAGCAAAGAACACAAGGACCCTGCCTACCAAAGTGGGTGGATGTTTCTGGTATGGACTGTCCCTGCCCTGCGTGTAGGAAGGTGCAATAAAACCTTTCTGTGCAACTGTGACAGAGACCTGGGCACACTCTGGTGGTGCAGATGAACATAGACAGAAGCCAGAGAAAATGCCAGCTGTTGATAATTCAACAGTGCTACTGTAAGCTACTAGAGAGTCGCTTATACATTTTATTACTTTTTTTCCCACTGGAAGCAAGCATTTTAGTTTCTGTAGTAATCATAGTATCACATTAGTTTATCTTCCCTTTCATGAGAAAATAGTCTATTTCCAGCAGAGGGGAATAGCTTCAGCCTCTTCTGAATGAAGACACTTTTCATGTATAAAATGAAATATTCCATTTTCTGTAAGTCAGTAAGTCTACAAACACCTCTTTTCATAGTTCACTGAAATAACTTCATTTCCAAGGATGAGGCAGGAGAAAAACCCACCACCACAACGCTCAGAAGACCAATCTGGTTCTTTCAAAAAGCAGAAGGCTGTGAGGTCTGCATTATCTATATTTCTGTCAAAAAAAGAAGTCTATTTCTGCCTTGGAAATCCACATGCACTTGCAGAGAAGCATTAAACCCTCCAACCATGTATCTATCCACGGTCATACCCCCTGCAGAACTCAGCCCTCTCATTCAATGAGCACACACAGCAGCTGCACAGGCACAGCCTGGTCAACTCACAGCACTTTGGCACCACTGTCATCAGGGCAGGATTTGTAGGAGGGGCCAGGATACACCGATCTGATACTGCTGAAATTCTTAAGGGCTATGGATGCACGAAACACTTGTCGACTGCCAGCCTGTTTGCCATACAAGTAAATATATCCCAGATGGGCTCAGTCTTCCATTGCTCAGGGCTTACTCCAAGATCTGCACCAAACAGCATGGCTTCTTCTTCTTCTACAGAAATGTAGCCCACCTCATGGGCTGCACATTTTAAAGCACAAACCAAATAGTTCACAAATCAGTTTTAACAGTTACCTCATTGAAACAGGCTATGTCTTTGTCTGCACACAACAGCCTGAGAATTAGATGCCAAATTGGCCATAAAGAAAGCCTTTCCTCACTGAAGAGTTACCTCTAGAAGAGACCTGCAAGACCTGCACAAATTTGCTTCCCCAAGTTGTACTCCTTCTTAATGCTCTGAATATTTAAGCCCATACTTTTTTTTTGTAGAATCACAGACTGTAGAATCACTAAGGTTGGAAAAGACCTCTAAGGACACAGAGTCCAACTGTTAACCCAGCACCACTGTGTTCACCATTCAACCATGTCCCCAAATGTCACATCCTTTTGAACACTTCCAGGGATAGTGATTTCACCACTTCCCTGGGCAGCTTATAGTTTTGGAACTGACTGTTGACAATTATCTCCAACATGTGTCCTCTTCCACAATTTTGGGTGACTTCCTGCCCATCTGGATGCAGAAAGAGCAGCAAAATATAGCATATCTCATCTAAAATCACCTGCTTTACTCTCCTAATGTTACAGTGATATTTCTGTGTTTTCAGTCCCTCTCTTTGTCCATGCAAAGTATTACTGAGCTGGAAACACTGGAAGGGGGACTTACAGTGGAAGCAATGCTCCTGGGTCCCCACTGCAAGCTGGGATGTGCCCTGGGTTTCAACCAAGGTAAAGCAGAGTTAACCATACTGTCCTCAGTGGGATTTTGTTTAAAATATTTGAATGCTGATCTGTATAATTCTGTTTCTGTGAAATACAGTATTCTTCTCGCACCTAATAAAGTTTCATCCCAAAATGAGTTCACCTGCACATTAGGTAAAGATACCTGAATGTTTTGCATGCTGGACTGTAACAGCCCCATGATTTACAAAACTATATGATATAAAGAGTTAAAATATTAAAAGCAGAATCTACTTTCCATGGAGAATTTGTATGAAACCTACAAGACCACTTGAAATTTAAACACTATTTAAAAGGCACCATAGGAAAAAAAAGGTGATGTCAATGCCCTGTACAGGATTTATTTTATCCTGGAAAAGCAAATGTTATAGGTTATACTTGGTTAGAAAATCCAACTGGGGAATGAAGTAAAAAGGGTGCAACACATATAATTCACTCGCATTCAGAATGCAAATGCCTCCAGTCATACTTAGCAACACTTTAATGTCATGTGTGATGAGTCCTTTTTACACCAGAAAGCTATTTAATGTAAAGATTCAACAAGTTAGACCTCAACTGTTAAACTATTTTATATGGGTGAAAGTCATTGCTTTGGTAAATCTACAGAAGGGCAATAACCATCTACCTGGGAAAGGGACCTGAAAAAAAAAAAAGGCAGCAACAAATGTTGTTTTAGTACCATGGAACATTGGAACATTTCCTTAGAAAAACTTCCCATTTTCTGGTTCTTCATTTGCACCCATCATTACTGTAAGCACAAATCTTATATTGTACTAAAGCTGACAACAGTCAGCTGGCATCCTTGCCCTCACCTTTTTCTCTGCAGTATTGCACACAACGTTGTGGGTAATGTTACAGAAAAGGTCATGAATGAAAAGGCTGAATTGACTGGATTACTGCAACACCATGCACATAAATGTCAGTGCAATACAGTGTCCAAACAATAATTCCACAACTCTCCTTTTATTATTTCTCCAAACTCTCAGACTTCTAGGGAAAATAACTCTGAGCTTCACCCCAAACCCTCATTCAATTTGGAAGCTATGTGAGCTTGTCCTGGCTCTTGGTGTCCTATGGCTCCTTCCCTCTAAGCGGGGAATTCTCACCCCTTTCCTCTTCCTCTGAGGAGCAGACCCAGAGCACAGACTGACATGGCTGGACTGATGAGACCAGCCTGCAGTGATGGGGTATACATGGGACAGCACTGGGGGGACCCTAGGTGAAGGGCTGCCCTGGCTACTCCTGTGCCTCCAGCAGCCCTTCCCTGGCCCCTGCCTGTCACACAATCACAGAATATTCTAAGTAGGAAGAGATGCACAAGGACCATCAAGTCCAGTTAGAGGACAGTGGTGATGAAGCCACTAATGATTCTCTGCCTGTCTAAAAGGACAGTAGGGAAACTGAGGAACTGAAGATTTTGAACAGACTGTGGAAAGGCCAGGGGGCACGGCAGGCACACAAAGGCTGGTTTTAAAAGCTGAAGAGTGACTTTTCCTCAGTCTCCCTTTGAAGAGGGAGGTTCTCTACATTCAGAGTGGATAAGCTGCCCCAATGGCAAGGCACTTGCTGAAACTACTGCATTAGTTAAAACCACGCAGTTTATATTGATTTAGCAAGATTTTCAAAAGGTAAGCAATTTTTGAGTTTTTAAGTTTGCAAAATTACCTGACTTAGCAATGATAAGCATTTTGAAGTAAATTGGGGTTGTTCCAACCCCACAGCAGCAGTGGGCTTTCTCACTAGATGCTGCTGCAGGAGCAGTGAATTTGTTCTCCTTGGTCTACAAAGGAAATTGCCTACTTTCTGAGCTCCTTCCTGGCTACACCAATACTCTGCCCAACTTCAGCACCTGGTATTTGCTCAGTGCAGCACTGGCTGGTTTGCTCTGCAGTATAAGCCTCCTGGCCCCATCCCCAACTGTGTACACTTATATAGCACTAAGGCACAGCCAGTGGTGCTGCACTTCTTCACAGCAGATGAAGATCTTGCCATATCACTCTTAAATCTGGCAGAAAATTCATTATGACATATTGTATCAATTCTGAGTGCAGCTTGGAATCTACTAGGACTTTGCTTGTTTTCCTGAAGTATATTACTGGTGCTGTCAGACTCCACTCCAGCCATACCATGCTAGGATCAGCGCAGATATTTTTCCCAGGGCTAAGGCACAGTTGCTGCCATTGCAGCAATGCCTCAAAGCAGCAAGTTCAGTGCAAATCCTCAGTTCTCACACTGAGCACCAGACTGGCATGCAGCTCTTGGCTTCCCTGCATCTGAAACAGTGAACCCTAGCTTCCAAAAACAACATTTTTACTGGGATCTAAAGAACTAAGAAGGCAGATCCGAGTGGTTAATTCATTGAGTGATTATAAACAGATCCTCATCTCGGAAACACTTAAAAACTAATAAAGTTTCAAAATATTATTGGGGTATATGCATAATTTCACTGGTCCTGTGGAAAGTTTCCAATGACTTATATGCTATGCTTCAGTGTTGACAAAGGTAACAATCTAATTAAAATGCAAATTTTTTTATCTCGGAAGGAAATAGCTGATGCCAATTCTCAGCAGAGAATGCCCAAGCCACTCACCTACAGAAATACCTGTAACCTTGACAACCTCAGAAGTGCCTCTCTGAAACTACTCCTCCCTCCTTCCACAAAACCACAGCTGTATGCCACGGAGCTGTTCCTGTTTCCTCTTCCTCCTGCCCTTGCTTTTGTATGGGCACATGTTCCAATCAGTTAAAAATATGAGATACAGCAATTTGGTAAATCACAATTTCATCAACTGTTTTCATCGTGTGTTAAACCAAATAATGGACAAAGAAATCTGTTCAACTGCATGTTAATGTGCTTGCCTGGAGAATGTCACAGCGGACTTTGGCCAATTAAAACTATAATGACAACCTCTGTAACACTTTGATGTAAGACTGCTTTGGGCTCTGTTTTGTGCTAAACTTCCCCACAGCTGCATCTCTAACAGCTCCTTGCAGCAGTCAAGCAGGCCACTTCCAAAGCACCTGATGGCAGTCCCGTCTACCCTGACAGTTTTCTGGCATGCATCACTGGCATCATTCATTCTGGCATCATTCACGTGGTACTAGAGCCCTTTGTAAATTACATAACCTTAATATTTAGCTTACCCCATTGGTTTTATTTACTCTTTTTTTCATTTTTCATGGAGACAGTTCCAGTGGTTACAACGTGGAAAGAGAGGTCCTGTACTTTGCCCTGGAAGAGTTGAGGACCACAACAATATACAAGAAGAAGCTGTGTTGGGTGAGATCAGAGGTCCACCTGCACCAGCCAGAGGGAGATGCATGGGGAAGAATACAGGGACAGAGCAAGCACACATATCCAGCTTCCAGCACTGTCTGAATCAGAGATTTGGTAAATGGCTCCTCCTTGCTAATGGACTTAATGGATGGAATTAAAAGGTTACTTTATGATTAACCTCTCCAACATCCTGCTGAACTCAGATAAAACAGAATTTGGTTGCAAGGAGGTCCACAGCTATTGTGCACAGGGTAGAACAGTTTTCTTTTGTTGTCCACCCACTACCTAAACTTGGTATCTCAAAATCCTCATAGTGGAAGAGGTGGTAACAACCATCTTTACCTCTGTTATGCTGCTCGTGATCTTACTGACCAGTATCATGCTTCCCTACTGTCCCATTACCTCACCCACAGGTTGAGGAGGCCAGTCCTGCATTCTCACTGTCCCTGCTGACCTCCCCAGACCTCCCCCAGTTCTGCTACCTCTTTTTGGGGCTGTAAGGATCAGATGTGTGGTACACACAAAGACATGTGGTTTCTACAAATTGTAGAAACACCATGGACCTGTACATGTGCTATTCCCAGTTTTGTTTTCTATTTTCCTCCTACTTCCTGATATTTGCCTTTCTGTTGTGACCGCTCATGAAAAAGTTGAGCTGACATTTTCATTACACTTATGAATTTTACATCAGATAGAAATCTCACAGAAACAAATGTATCATTGCACTCAAGCAAAATCTGCCACTGCTTGTGTTATGTAAAAGTTCCACTGTCCAGAAATGCTACTTGACAGTCTTCCATGTACATCAAGAGTGTCTTCGTTGCTTAGTCATTTCAGGAACATGCTAGAGAAAGTGAAGCCTTCCCTCTCATCTCTCAGATCTTTCTTCTTTCTGACATTTTGAGATTTTCTCCATTTCAGATGCCAGGGAGACTAATGAAACACTGAGCTGGAAAATGTAGCCAACACCTGCCTACATTTCAAGCTGTCTACTGCTGCAGACGACCTGCGATGCCACAATACAAAGCCAAGGACATTTTGGAAGTTACACTGGGGAGCTAGGACAACTGAGGACCAAACCACAGGCAGATGCTGGCTGTGCTTGCCTCCCACAGGGGCACCAAGTCCCTTCTCACCTGATCAGATATTTGAGATGGGTTTTGAAATGTGCTAATGTGGCTTGGTGAGACATTAAAAGAAGGCTGCTGTGCTACTAGCACCACAACAGAAAGATATCTGAGACTTGGGCATTATCTCCTTCATCCCTCCCAAACCTAATCACTTTCTCCAGAGATGGTATCGGTACCTACTTTGTATCCTTCCCATCTCTAATCTCTTCTAAGGGGTCTGTAACTCCCTGACTTGGTTTTGTTTCCCTCTCACGTGCATGTGTGTGTATATATATAATACATCTATCTCCTGTGAAATGTCAGCACAGAAGATAAAGCACGAAAAGCAGCTGGCAAAAGGAGTCTGTGGCCAGGATTACAGCAGACTCTCATTCTCTCACAAAAATAAGTTCATCACCCCTGCTACTGTCATGATTCTGACTTCTCCCAATCCACTGAAATCTTTTACTTGCCTCAGTACCTCTGGACACAATTGAACCAAGTCCAAAAGTGAATTTTCAATTACAGAAGGATTCAGGTAAACCCAATTTTAAAATCAATTTGAGACCCTGAAAAATCATGTACTATTTCCATATTTTATCAATGCTTTAAGATATTGGCAGCCAGAGAACCATGGCAAATATCCTAACAGACTTCCTGTAAATGTGTGTAAACATATGTATGAGAAGGAAAAGCAAAATAAAAGTATATCAATTTTTTTATATTTCCCAGCTGCTTTGGGAAGTACAAAAAAACAGTGGGTGCAATATTCAACCTTCCATGAAAGCATCCTTTTTTTCATGCTAGACAGAGTTTTGGTGATTTTAAGATTAATAAAACCCCTCCTTCTGTTAGGGCCATGTTAGACCCATAGGGAAATGACAGAATGGAAGAAACAATTTAAAATAAAATTTTGCCAACTAATTTAGAAAGATGTGTACAGCAGTGTCTGCTGTAAGTGGACAGATAGAAGAGAGCCCAGGGAAGCTCTTCTGTAACTAAACAGGGTGACCATGTCATCAGTCGCACTGCTGTAGCAAAGTGGGTATAAAAGCTCTGGCATTTGCTGCAGCCTACGTATGCCTGTGTGTATGTGCTTTAATCCAGAACATAAACCAGCTATAATCTACTTAAGAGTTGGGTTTTAATGTTCTGTTGATGAGACATGCAAGCGCTGTTTTATGGCCTTCTTTTGCTTTTTCATTTATCACGTGTGACAGCACTATTGATGAATGTTTCACTGTGGCTCCAGTTCTAGAAATTGCAGTAGTGTCAGAAAAGACCACAGAACATGAAACAATGCCACCACAGCCACTGGACTGATCCTTTTCACCACTGCTTCTTCCCAGCTCTGATTCTCCATCACCTTGCACTTGGTGGTGGTGCCATCCCTGGAATGGCAAGGCCAAACACTACCAAAATCACTGACAGTAGTACCACTACCAAAAAAGGCTGCACAGATAGATAGTTTTGCACAGATAAAAATGGCTTGCAGGAAGAGAACAGCCTGCAACATGCCACTGCTGCTGTCTCCTTAGATTTTTAGGTGGATCCAGTGAGCAGCATTTCAGATATCTGCTTCTTGTGCACTGAATACAAAGAAGCAAAGGAGTATCGAACACCACACAATCCAATACCACATGAGCCAAACAGAAAGCCTTGAAGCATAAAAGGGCCCAATTAAACATGAGGCTTGACTGCCATAAAAATAAACTGCATCAAACCACTTCCTTTATCAGAGAAAATACAGAAAGACTCAAATATGCTACTTAAAATGATATTCAAAGGTCCTATGCCTTGTAAAAGGACATTGTATTCCACCCAGGAACAGCACCAATTAGACATGAGCTGAGCATTGTGGGTATCTCAAAGAAAATTACATAAACACTTAGAAGCCATCAAGCTGTGCATCGATTTTAGGCTCAGCTTTCTTGCAGGTCTGTTGTAACCCAGATGATTAGGAAATTAAAGACATTGGTTTTGAACGTACGAAGAAAAATCATGTCAGATTCCCAAGATAAAAAAGAATCACAGAAACGTTTATGTTGGAAAAGATCACTGAGTCCATGTTAACCAAGCACTGCCAGGCCTACCACTAAACCATGTCCCCAAGTGCTGCATCCACATGTCTACTGATTTCAGGCACGGTGACTCCACTGTTTCCCTGGGCAGTCTGTTCCAATGCCTGACCACCCTTTCTATAAAGAACTTTGTTTTAATATCGAGTCTAAATCTCCCCTGACACAGCTTGAGGCCACTTTCTCTCATCCTGTCACTTGTTACTTGGGAGAAGTGACCTGCACCTGGCTGCAACCTCCTTCCAGGTAGCTTTGGAGAGCAATAAGGCCTCCCCTTAGCCTCTTTTTCCCCAGGCTAAACAACCCCAGCTCTCATCTGGTCTTCATAGGACATGCATTCCCTACATCAGCTCCACTGCCCTTCTCTGGACATGCTCCAGCACATCTGTGTCCTTGTAGTGAGGGACTTGGAACTGGACACAGGATTCAAGGTGTGGCCCCAGTGCTGAGCCCTGGGAACACCAGTAGTGACCAGCTGTTAGCTGGATGTAACTCCATTCACCACCACTTGCTGGGTCTGGTTGTCCAGCTGTTTTTTTTACCAAGCGAACAGTGAACCAGTCCAAGCCATGAGCAGGCAATTTCTCCAGGAGAATGCTGTGGGAGAAACAGGAACTCTTGGGGGCTAGTGCTCCTGACCCTGCTTACCACTGTCCCTGCCTGCTGGAGCTGCCTGCCTGCACTTCCCTCAGCTCTCTCTCTGCTTCCCCCTGCACCATCCACACTGGACTGTGAACCAGCCTGTGCTGAAGCCAGCCTGGAACAGAGGAGGGTGGTTTGGTCTGGGACATATGCTGTGGTGCAGTATTCTGCAGAGATGCTTGCAATGGAGTGGAGCCCAGGGAGTGTGTGGGAGTAGCACTGGCTACTTGGAAATTACTTCTGAAGCCCAGAGAGGGCAGTCATGTCTAAGAAAGCAAACTGAAAAATTACCAATTTTTCCCTCTGTTACAGAAACTGCAGAAGCATTGCTAGGCACTGCAGGGACTGGCAACAGTGATGAGGCAGTCTCTGGGCTGCAGTGGGGTAAAATGCCTGCCTGCCCCAGCACCTGTATCGTGGGAGCTTAAAAAACCCTGCTATTGAGGTTAACGGGGCTAATCCTTCCCTCTCCTAAGCTGTTTATTCATCCCAGTGACCCTGCTGGGCTTGGCAGGTTAACTGGGGGCCTGGTGAAGGACCTGCTCAGCACTAAGACATCTTCTTTGCACTGGGAAACATCAGCTTACTCTTCAGATTAAGCAAGCCATGTGAAATGCCTTTGTTGAAAGATCTCCAACAAGTTATCCTAAAAACTGTTATGCAAGTTTAAAAAGATTCCTCTCTTCCAGAAGTACATGATATAAGCCTCAGAGATTTGCTGCAAACACTGCAACTAAAAGCACATTATAATTAGCCAAAACACTGCATCACTGGTGGGCTGTAATGCCTATCAGGTTAGCTAGGTCGCTGAGAAGTGGTCAGTAACTTAGGCAAAAACACACATACAGTCAGGATTTTGTATGTCGTGAAACACAGGCTAAATGCAGGATACTAATGAAGGATAAGATTTAGAGAATTACTTTGTGAAAATCCCTGAAGATTTCAACTAAATCAAAAACTAAAGTGGTACCAAAATACAGTATAATTCTGCTTTAGCAATGAAGCAGAATCTAAATCAGAATATTTTTCCAGTCACTATAAATCACTGGGTATTGAGAATACAATACATGAGGATGGCCAGTGGCTACCTACTACTAGAAGGAATTATTCAATCAAACCAACAAAACATCATCAGTCAAGCATCAGCCTTTTTTCCACCACATTTTAGAATATACACACTGAATACAGTTAAACCAGAATTTATGTTTCTTACTGAGAATGATTTATACCAAAACCCTAAATGTATTATCATTCCAGTCCTGACAGACTGTCACAGCAGCCAGTGACAACTCTCCCAATTACACAGTCTCTTTGCAAGTTTAGGTATTTTATGAAGGCTTCGTTTGGCTTTTTGATGCTATTTTGTGTTTTGTGTTATCATTACTGACCCTTTGGTTTTTTTTTCCCCTTGGTGGTTTTTTTTTTGTTTGTTTGTTTATTTTGTTTTGTTTTTGTTTTGTTTTAGTTATGATCTCAGGGGCTTGCATACAGAGATTTCTAGGCACTCTTCACTAGAGTTGATTTGTTCTGGTTGTAGGTGTACAGATGTCCCTAACATGCCTCTCTCTAGTAATCTGCTGCTGAAGTGGTACACACCAATGAGTAAAAGGTGTCATCACTGAAGGAGCTGCAGTTTGGCACCTCGGACACCTGTGTAACCCTCTCACACAGACAAACTGAGCAAAGCTGACAGCTGCAGAAAGAGGAAACAGAGGTTAAGACTCTTAAAGGGAATAAAGTTTGTGCAGTAACAGAAATAAGTGGTCTGTCACATCTTAACTGCTCAGCTTTGTACTTGAAGACTTTGGCCCTGTGGCATTTTCTTGATTGTATCTATGATGCTGTGCTTATTTTATCCATTTTCTTTGAGTTACAAAAGGTAAGTACCCAGCCAAGACCAATACCAGCACAACTGTTATTTAAAACATTAAAAAAACCCCAAACAGTTCCATAAAGGACACTCTTCAATATATACTGAAGACCAATCATCTTCTTTCCCTCTTCTACCTTTCTCATTTAGAATGTTTCCAATAATCTTCCTCCTAAAACCAGAAAAATAGTACCCCTTCTTACAGAAATAGAAGCGTCAGGGATCTGTGCCAAAGAATGAGTTACAACTGTCAGCATGTCGTGCATCATTTTAAAATACAATGAATTCTAACAACGTCCTTTGCTGTGCATTGTTAGCTTCATTGACTGAAATAAAAAGCTGTCCTTGTGAAAAACATGTGTAATGCATGGGAACCAGAACAGAAAAATGAAGAACCTGTTTAATCACCAGTCTTAACATATTACTTCTATACGTGTGAAAATTTAGAAAATATACAGTAGTAATTGTTAATTGATTTAATGTCATACTATTACTATGTGAATACACCTGTAAAAAACTGAGTGGTTAAGTTTTCCTAAGGAAAAATTCCTTATCAGCTAGCTTTAAGATGTACCTAAGTTACTCCACAACTGAGAAAAATCACAGTGTTTTTATGAGCAAAAGAGAGGTTATGCTTTGCCCTCCACACTACTCAATCAATAATTCCAGCTTTTTATCCCCTGTAACGATTTTCCCCTGGTGGTTTTGAAACACAGCTCTGACACAGCTTGATTTGGAAAGACTGCATTTTGTACCCGTGGAGGAAGCTGAATTTAAAGTCAGAGGAAAATGTCTCTGTGAGAGCACGTTTTTCCTGCCTCTGGTACCCCAAGCTGGGTTCCCTGAGCAGCCCTGCTCCCACAGCTGGCCAGGATGCAGTCTGAGAAATGTTTGGCATCAATCCCTGTTCCAGCACACTGCTTCTGGACAGACATATTTCTGGGGATAAGCATCCAGCTTTGCCCCCTAAACACAAGGTATCTGTTCCAAGGCAGCCACCTACGGACTCCACATATGGAGGGAAAGGAAGAGGCACGTGTGGGGACAAGTCCTTGTACATCCTGCAGACAGCTGCTGCCACAGATGCTCACTAGTCTGGTCTGCAGATTGAGCACACAGGCATCCTCCTCACATTTCAGCCCCATTTCTCACATGGGCTCCTTGTATCACTCTCTTACCTCATCAAGGTCTTGCACAGAATACTGAGTGAGATGCTAAAACACCACCATTTGGATGAAAGAAATACTCAGGATAGGAAGGGGTGCATCAAATATCAATTATTCTGTTGATCAGAAAATGTTGCGTCGTGCTATTTTACTTCTGTTTGCCTTTTGTTAAATGGTTTGTTCCTATGTTAAAACCCCCTATTGATTATAGTAGTGGTTGCCCTAATCCCCTCCCTAACCCTATCAGTCAGCCCCAATCCCCTCCCATTCCTCTAGAATGTTCCCCATCCATCACCCTTATCCACTCCCCTACAATTGTCAATCTCTGCTGGCCCCTCCCAAACTTCCAGTGTGTTCTGTGTCAGTTATCCCCTCCTCGGTTACTCATTTGATGTCTCTGTGTATTCCCCGCCTATGTTTCCCCCATTGGTTAATTATGTATTCAGTCCCGCCTTGTGTTACGCCCCTAAGCTGTTGCGATTGGTTGCTGTAATGTACCCTCCCCTGGGGGAGGGCCCGTATTTAAGTTGCTGCAAGTCCTTTGTGTCTTTTGTGGTATCCTCACTTCCCCTTCGGTTAGCTGCTGTTCCCTCCTGTTTCGTCCATCCCTCCAATAAACCTATCCTGGACCCACAAAAGGACTCCCCCGATCCTTTATCCTTCCCCGGACGCGCTGTCAGCCAAGAGGGCTCTCAGCCCCAGCCGCTCTCCTGGTTCTCTGCCATCCGGGAGGCGGCCCATTCTCGGTGCCGGTCTCGCCTGGAGAGCTAGCTGGGTGAACCGAGCTCGAGTGGAAAAGGCGAGCCGCGTCAAGAGAATGTCAACAAGTCAGAGCTGAAAATTTGAGACACCATTCCTGAGGAGACTTCACACATTGCATTTAGGACTATATCTAAAGCTAGCTTTTAAGACACACAACCAGGTATTATGCAAATCTAAATATATTAAGTTGCACTATGAAAATCCATCACGACCTGAAGTTAATTTCCTCTTATTTCCATTTGCATCACCTTCACACAACTCATGAATCAAAAGCTAGCTAACAGGGATGCTTTGGAGTAGGAAGAGTGGGAAAGCACAAGATGGAAGGGCGATTCATTGCAAAAGCAGAAGTTTAGGAAACCAGTGGTGCTGGAAGAAACCAAATTAGTGGGATTTCAAGCAGGAAGGAAAAAGAAAGCAGCCAGGGTGACTGGGAAAATTATTTTAAGGAATCACCTTTTTGTTGAGATGGAAAGACAAATGGTTTAAAGTGAGAGACACGAATCATGAAAGATACGAGAACCAGCTTTGTTAAATGTAAGGATTGCCTGTGAGTTACACAAATCCTTTCATCCAGCAGAGGTGCAGCAGCACAGAAATTGCATGTCACTCACAGGGGCACACATAAAAGGACACAGACTACCCAAAAAAAGTCTTCCACATAACATTGCTGAACTTCTTCACTTTTAGAGTCTTAAGCAGCATTTATTTATGTGCTGCAAAGCCAAGAGCACCATTTGATAGTGCAGTGCTCTTCTCCCACGATGTTATTAGTGCAGGCTCTTTCTTTCCATTACAGAGGTGTGAGAAATTGGGCAGAGCCCAGCAGAGAGCACAACCCCCTTGGAGCAGACAGATCTTTGGCTTCCTGGACATATGCCAGCTAGGCCAGGGGCTAGTGAAAGAAACACAGAGTGAGGATGATAAGCTCAATGTTCCTTTCAACATTCCCATGACAACTTGTTAAGGGGTATCAACGGATTGAGTCTGCATATTCAGCCACCAACACTAACATCTCAGGGTGGGCTGTTTTGTCTAGGAAGATTCAGCAGTTCATCCCAGTCACATAGCAGGATACAGACACCTTCAAAAAACACCAGGGCTCACATGGAGCCCTCTGGTTTTAGCCAATGCAAACTCACAATCTGAGAAGCCAAAATTCATGTAATGGAGATTGCAAAAATGTCTGCTCTTCTAAGGAGAGACACGATATTCCTAGCAAGGGGCTGAACTATTTAAATGCCCGACCAACAAGTCAAGGCACTAAGCCCACGGGGAGGCAAGCACTACCAATATTACTGGAATTCCTGTTCACAGAAGTAGCCATCAAGTCCTTGCAAAGATGCTTAGAGAAAAGTAAGGTATCGGATCAGGCCTTTCATTAAATTAATAGTCCAGAAAAGTCTGAAAAAAATCAGATTGGATTCCACAAATGGCCCCCAAGATGGCCAAGGTGGCACAGGGAAGCTGGGCTGCTTCCTAGAACTTCCTTGCTCTTTTATTTTTTTTTCCCTAACATGTAAGACCTCTGGAGCAGTTACTGAGGCATGAAAACCAGTCTTTGTATTTACAGTAACAGAATCATTGTAAACCTATTTTTAAATATTTCCACATATTATATGTTTCTTCTTGTAAAATTATCTCCAAAGGCAATTACTATGGAAATAAAAGTTCTGGAGGAAAACAGCTGGTGCTTTTATGTTTATCTGAAAGCTATGTTTGTTTTTTCCTAGGCAAAACCAAAGCATTATGAAACTGTAAATGATTCCCAAGACATTTTGAACTGATTTTTTTGAAACTCAGATGAGTGCACTAGAAAAAGAGTAATAAAATAATATGAAAGTGGTAAAACTAAAAATTAAATTTTATTTTTCTAATGAAGTTATTACTCCAGAATGTCCTACAACCAACAATTAAACACTTGGTGTATGATTACAGTGATAGGCTACTCAATCTGTCTCAGGGGTATTCTTCTACTCTCTAGTGATAAAAATGATCACTGCTCACCTGCTACATACATAGCACAAGCATAAAGAAGACTTGAGACGTTTGTGTCGAGCAGAATTTATTATTTTCAAGAACCTCTCTAGAAGAAAAAACTAAATTAAAATGAAAAGCTCTTAATAACAGAGTAGATGGGAATGTTGTAAAACATGAGATTCAGAGATACGGAAAGGAGATGTTTCCTGCAGAAAAATTGGTGTCCTAGCAAAGAGGGGATATCAGCCCAAGTGGAAGAAACCAGCAGATCTTCTAATTTGCTCCCTTTACTAGGTGAGGCTCCTTCCCGTCTTGTTCTAGGGTTTAATTTGAAATTACTCCCTTTGCACTTCTTATCATAGCCATTAATAGCACAATATGTACTTGTAAGTCTACAACTATTACTAGATTAGTAATTTATTTTCTGATTCTTTACTCCAAGTTTTTATGTAATTTATGCATGTGCAATTGTAATCCATGTATTAACATGCATAAAAAATGAATTCTGTAAGGAATCTTTGTGGAACAAAAGCTGTGGATGGGTTTTCAAGAGAGGAGAGAAAATTGATCAGAACAGGAGCAAAATCAGAAAAAAAACTCCAAACCAAAAACCAAAACCAAAATGCTGCAGTAGTTTTTAAGGGAAATCTTGACCACAACACTGTGAATAAGACCATGTAAATGTTTTAAAATAGACTACAGTACTTGGGAATGGTATTTTTTTATACAGAATATGTATCGTTCCAGGCACATTACATCAAGGAATAAAATACATCAAGGAGTCTCTTTCCTCAAGCATGACTGTCAGCCAATTTCTACTGTATCAGGAACACTGCTCCAGGTAAAAACACCTAGTAGCAGGGCAAAATAATACAGTTGCAGACATGAGATTCCATGAGGGAATCATATGCACACAGATCTCTTTTAAACATCTCTTCAAAACGCCACCAATAAAAACCATGGTTAAACACATCGTCATCTTTGGCTAGTGCTGCAAACACCAGAACCTACAAAGAATACTGAAACTAAGTCAAAATACCCTAATCATGGTTAGATAACTGGATTGATAAATTTAGATTTCAGATTTTAAGCCTTCTTGGCACATTATGTCATTCTTTTTCCTCTGGGCATAAAGTCTTATCAAATCAAACCCCTCTATACCTGTAATTATGAGACTGATATTTCAGCTAATTATGGCATATTTATTCTTCCTGAATTAAATTGTGCTGTCAAGTATGACTGAATACAGATGCCGACAAGCCAGGAAGGGAAAAACTCTTTAAAATAGGATAAAATGGCAGATATAATGGAAGGCAGGAAGAAAAACTTTGCTTTTGGGCACTTCCCCTCCTTAACTTCCACTTCTTTTCAAAGTGGAACTCCTAAGAGCTGGACTCAGTCACTTATTTTCCTCGGTGACTAATCTGTTGTGGGTTCCTCCTGCAGGTGACATTGCTTTTAAAAGATCATTTCTAACACAGGTTTCTGGTTAAAAGACAGATTCCACTTCTAGGCTGTTAAAAAGTGAGAAAAAACGTCGAAAGGAGAGGACTATCCTGCCTAGCCGTATCTGACCGCATTTGACTCCCATTACAGACAGAACACCTATGGCTTTGTTTTTTATTCATTTGCTTAGTGTTTAGAGAAAGATTTAAAGAAAAGCTTCAACCATTTATTTTTCCCCCTTAAGATACAGTCCTGCACTGTGCTCAGTTTCCATGTGTGAGCTGTGTGGAAGGATTGTAGGAAGACTCTACGGAACATTAAAGCATATAAACTTAGGAGAAGAGAGCATCTTGTCCATACTGCAGTAGAGAGTAATGGAGATGATTAAAAAAATCATGGAAAAATAAAAAAGTAAGGAAATGAAAGAATCTGCAAAGTTCCCATGCAGAAATGTGCAAGCCTTCATGTTAAGGAAACCAGGCCCAAGGCACTAAAAAGATTTCAAAAGAGGTCATGCCATACAAATAAAACTTAAAAGCACTTTCTCTTCCTCCAGCTATCATGGCATGAGTATACCACATCTAAACAAGTTTTCTCAAATGTATCCCACCTCCAAGTCTTTATATGCTGCTGCCCCCAGCATCACCCTGAGAACACTAGTTTTCTTACTACTTAAGCCCCTCAGCTGCCATGTACACAAAAGTATAATCTGTAATCAATCTTCCTACCTTTTAGAAAGTTTAAAGTTGATGAAGTAAAATTACGGTATGCAACGATCTCCAAGTTCTCATTCTATTTATCTTTCTGTCTTCACCTTTAGGCTTTCCATTTCCTTCTGCTCCAGTCAGATTTACCTTGCTTCCTTTCTTGCTCTTCACTCCTGATTTCTGAGACAGCTGCAGGACCCCATCTGTTGTGCAGTAGCACCACTTCACGCTGCCTGCTCAAGCACAGACAGCAGACCTGGCCAGAAAGGTGCATGGCATCACATTCTCACAGACAGGCACCACAAGTATTCCCAGCTGCACATTCACTTCAGGAATTCCACACCCCGGTTAGGCATTTGCTTTCTCCTCATGAATACTACAGTTTTCATTATAGTAGTGCACAAATTCACCCATGTATCTCCTGAACTCCTGCAGAACACGGATAAAAAAGCTGGTCCTGACATCTTGGCTTAACCTTCTGAGGTATAGTCAAGGCAGATCAAAAATACTGCAACCACTGGTGCTTTTGAACAGCCACTGTAAGTTTGCATGTCTCAGAGGAGCATTTTTTGGACTTTTTTCCCCAGCAGAAATCAATGAGCCTTATTAAGATTCTAGCAGAAACCTAGAAAAATAATTGCCTCTTGTTTTCTTTTTATCACAGGTTCAAGTTCTTGAAAATTTCCATGTTTCTAATACAGACTAGTCATTGGCTTAAATTGATAGCACTGGGGTAATACAGACCTTCTTCATGTATTTTCTTTTTAATCAGCAACATACTATTTTAAAGATTTATCCAATATGTAGCATATTGGACACCTTAATAAAGTTTAAATTGTTTATTTTTCTCCATCCAATATGCTGTTTCACTTCACAGTCATGGGGGCCACTCGCTGTATGACTTTTTGCCCTATAGTTATTACATAGATTGAGCTGCTAATTTAGGCATGAAATTCTGCTGACCATCCACATTTTTGCTCATTTTCTAACTCTGCATTTTAATAGACTTTTCTAAACCATCCAAAACCTAAAGATTCCCCACAGGTTTTAAGAAAAAAAAGTTGCACATGCAACTCCAACCCAAAACTTTGATGTCACATTGCTGGAAACTGCTGTCCTCATGCACCTGTGCGCACACTCGTATAAACTATTAACTCCAAAGTAATTCAGTGAACTGAGGAGGACTCAAATCTCCTTTCCCAAAAAGAAAGAAACTGAGGAGACACAGTGAATAATTATGGGCACTTGGGCACTTACAATCTATGCTTTTAGTATATTATAGAAATATTTATTTGGATGTTCCCTAATTCATGCTTTTAGAATAATGGTACTTGCAGAAATTACAGGCCAAGCAGACTGCAAAGCACCTTTAAGAGCATTAACAGCAGCCAGTGAACTTCCAAGGAGGGTACAAACTGACACCTGTCATCTTTGAATAGATATACTTCAAGGTTATTTTGGTATAGATTTAATGCACATAAGAAATCAAAATATACGATCAGTCAGAGCCCCAAGACCTCGTGGCTAAAGGAGCCTGTGTTTCTGCAGACCCCTGGTGCAGCAGGGGCAGTGCTGATCATTCCGAAGACCAAACGAGATGTCAGAGCTAGAATGAATCTATGCATTCACCCAAATAAGACCCAGGACAAATGGAGGGAAGGTGTTTCTTTTAGAGAACTTGGGAAGAAGGGGAGAACAGAACAAACTGGTTTTCTAAACTGACACCATGAAAATTTTTTTACTTTACAAAAATGGCTTTATATATAGCTAAGATAATTCAAAACCTGATCAGTTTCAAATAGGAACACACAATGGTGCTTGTTACGATAATTTCTATGTGAATTTGAAACTTTCATTTGCAAATAATATATCAAGTTAATAAAATTCTACCAAGGCTTTGTAAAGTAAGAATAAATTGGAGTCACAATTAAAAGTGCCACTTTGAAGAAAGACTGCTCTCCTCCTCCCCAAAATCTATTCAATGAATAGATTAGTCTTAGATAATACACATAACTTCTGTTGTTGATCCTGTGTTCGGGTGGCATACATCCAGACACACACACTCAAATTACTATGAAATTTAGTGTTACCTGTCTGTGCAATATGAAATGAAGCACCTGTGCACATATGCATAAACAGAGGACCAGCATGGAAGGCATCTGAAGAGCAAGAACAATTGCTTAAATGAAAATTATGTAGAATAGTAATATATCATGCTCCAGCGCAGATCCTAATCATGATACAATGTACTACTGTATAATAAAACTTGTTCTGCTATAATTCACATTCAAGCAAGAAAAAACAGATGAGGGAAGAAATATTTTCATTCTCATAATTTTAAACATAAGAAAGTTATAAAATCTTTTTTTTCAAGGTAATGAGGAAACTGTGGCAAAGCAAAGGTTTGTATGAATATGTTTAATGGTGTTCACAGCATGTGAAAAATGAGCCAGTTCCATAGCTGTTATACACCAGATTACCTCCATGGGCTTTGAAGTATGAGCTTGAATGACTTGTATTAACAGGGCCTTGCTGACAATACAGACCAGTGCTACTTTGCTGTAAAGTCGTTAACTATATGATCATGAATGGGAGAGAGAATTTAAGCATTTTCTTTTGAAGGCAAGACTAATGTTTCAGCATATAGCCAACACCTTTCCAAATGGAAATCAAGCTTTCTGTGTCCAGCCTGAGGGAGATAAACCTACTAGGTGCAGTGATGCCTAACTGGTACAGGGAGTGCAGCACAGACACACAGCATGGCACAGTGGGAAATGTCCAATGCAGAGAGACTTTTTTGTATTAGAACTTGAGGATAACAATTGGATGAGCCTTTGAAATGGAGCAGGGTAAGACACACGGTGGCCAGGTCTGTGATTAAAAACATTTGTGGAGCATCTTCTGAAATTGATTCAAACATGAGTCTGTACCAGACCCGGTTTGCAAGCTCTTCAGAGACCTATGTGTGCCAAGAACGTCCTCCAGTCCTTCCCAGTGGCCAATGCTTCCAAAAGGGAAGAGCCAGAGTGGGACTCACAGTAGGCAAACAGCAAGAGGAATCTAAACAAAAGCATGGAAACACACAGGGGCCCCAGAGAGCTCCCCCAGGGCAAAGGGGTGGTCGCTGATACAGACTACACAATAGACCAGCTTCTGCACACTACCTTCTTTCTGCCCAGCCCAGAAGAACACAGCAGGGTAAGCACTGAGCCTTCCAAATCATCCTAGTGTTGGGGAAGCATTTGGACAATTTGGAGCACCCACAGAAACAAGCACGGCTTGCAGGCTAACTAAGCTCAGCTCTGTCCTCAGCAGCTGCAGACAGGATTTTCAGATAATTCTTCTAGCATCTACAGCTGACAATTCTCGTCTGAGATTTCTGTCTCACTAGTACATATGCTTCAAAATACTAAAACTCTGAGGCCCTGGTTTTACTATTAGAATAATTTTCTGCAACCCCCCCAAACATGTACCATTTGTTTTTTTAAGAAACTTCCCCAAAAATTACTCCCCTCCTGCCATCAGAGCTTTACAATGCCTGCAGAAATTACATTAATTCTATAAAGACAGACGAGAGTTTAGTAGAAAAGCAGTCATCATTCAGAACTCATCACTGGACATGCTGGACATGCATTTGTCTCTCAGTTCCTGCTCCCTTGGTAGGTGATGCAAAAAGGCACAGATGCCAAATCATTTTAGCAGCTGACTATAATAAAAAAGGCTTTTGAAAATATGTTCGTTTGAAGGATTAAAAGAGAAAGATTATTTTAAGGATTAGAAGACAAATAGGAGGAAGTCTGAAGTAGTGTCACATACCTGAAGCTGCATGAGTCCAGGTACAGGCCAGGGACTTTTAAAACTTGTGGGAAATCTTACCCAGCTAGAGGTGTAATTAAACACAGCTGGAGAGCACACTCAGAAAGTACCTCAAGGACTGCTCTCGGATGTATGAGTTTTGTCCGTCTTGCTCACAACATGGAACTTGTCCAAGCACTTTCAGGAAAACGCAACCATCACAGGAGGGATCACTCTGCTCCTCAGGCCTAGCTGGCACTCTTTGGTCTCCACAATGTGCCAGCCTGTAACTCCTCAAATTGCTGCTCTGTGCTGATCATGCTCTCACAAAAACAATAGACAGAATGAAGTTCCTTGCAATGGAAAAAAATTGTACTGAGAGCCAATGTCCTTCAGCCTCATGCTCTTCTACTGATAGCTAGATACTTGGCTAAAAAAGGAAGATTTTGTGCCATAAAGTAAAAAGAAAAAAGCTGCTTTAACTGTGTCACATACTATTCCACAGCTACATTGTCAACAAAGTTTTCCAAACATGTGGGACACTACAAGTCACACTATAGAAAACCCAAGTTTCAGCTCATCACAGGACATAACTTCATGGAGTATTCTTAAGTGAGTTGTACAGATCTGTATCCAAACTTCAATTTCAGCTCCTGACAATACTTTGAATTAAGGTGAGTGAATAAGAATGCTGTTATCACTTTGGGAATTTACACAGATATACTACAGATTTCTGGCTGTCAAAGAACTTGTCAAAGACTGCTCTGGGACATGTTGTACTGAACAATCCCAGAGCACAGATGCATGTTGGCCCTATATTTAATATCTGAAAAGATCTGAGATACTGATTTTCATTACTGTTATTATTTCTTCTTATTACTTTCCTTTATTTCAGTTATTAAACTCTTTTAATCTCAACCTATAGGTTTTACCTTTTTTCTTATTCACCTCCCCATCCCACTGGGAGCAGGGAGGGAAGAAAGTCAGTGAGCAGCTGCGTGGTACTTACTTACTACCAGCTGGGGTTAAACCACAACAGAAGCAAACACAGCTGCAGCTTACAGCAAAAGACGTCAAAAACTATCATCTCATCAACATTTGAAGGCTCATGAACCTGTGGGTCAAGGAAGGTTAGCTCAACTTACTTAACAACACAATGGAGTTGCAAAACAAGTTTCTCCATGTCTTTGATGAGTTCTTCTTCCAGCTAACCAAAGACAAAAAAATCCTTCTCAAAACCTCTCTATACCACAAATTACTTGGCTTGTGCTTCATCTGACACCTAGCAGATCCAATTCAGTCCACATATTAGTGCACACAGTGCTTGGGCTCTTTGGTGATCTAAAATATCCAGGATACCAGAAATTTGGAACATGCAACACAAATTAACCAAAAATTAATCATGTTGTTAATGAATGGGCTCAAAAATCTTCACAGCACTAACAGATCAAAATGCCTTTTTGGTATGATAATCAATTAGTGCACTTGCAGGCAAAGAAAAATGGGAAATCTACACAGTTGGACAAATATTTATTGGGGAATATACTCCTTTCTGTACATGTGAGAAGTTCCTATTCATGAACAGTTCCTTGAAGAAACCAGCAATTCACGTGCCACCTCCACATCCCTAAGAGCACAATGACTCTTACCAATCAACACTGCTGCAAACCCCCCTGCCAAAAGAAAATCTCCTATCTACTGGCCCAGCAGACAGGAGAGCAAAATAGCAGCTGGAGACAGCTCCTGCAAGGCAAAAACCTCCTGGCAGGACCAACAAAGTATATGTGATGGAGCCCAGGGCTTTTGAAATTAATTTCCATCCTTTCTTACCAAATCAGTCTAAGGAATCATTTAGTTTCCCTGTGGTATTTCAGTGTTATCCACAGATTCTTATATTAAACTTTTTCCTTTTTCTTATAATTAGTTAAAGTAAGGTTGTCTCTAGCAAGCATATATATACGCGCTCTCTCTATATATATACACATATACACATCAATAAAAATGTATTTATCACTCCTAGGCTACCATTGAGAGATGGTCATCAGGGCCAAATCGGAATCTACAAACAGGCACAATCCAAAAGAAAACCCCAAAAAATTACCACCCCAAGCTGTAACAAGCTGAAATTTCTCAGTGCAGCTCAATGACTAAAACAGATTTGGGGAGACACATGCTCTATTAGAAGCATGGACTGAATTATATTTTCCATGTATTATGGCAGCCTTTCACTGGCATTTTCTGCTCAGAGGTACTAAGAGAGAGACCAATTAAAGCAATTACAGAATATGTACCAGGGGACATTTACTAATGGGACTAAGCTGTGATCCTGCCATTAACTTATTGTAAGTAGATGATTTTGTACACAACTTACACTCTTTCCTGGTCAATGAGATGCTGTAATTACACCTAAACCTACTACCCCCGCAGGAGTAGGGCATTTCAAAATAAAGAATATGTCTGTGCACACAAGACTTGTGTATACACACACACACACACAACTAACTTTATGCTGTGTGCCTTAAACAGTATATTATTGTAGAATGTATTGTACATATAATTATGATATAGTACACCATCTACACATTCTGTATATATTGCATAAAATGTAAAAGGAAAGACAGTATTCTATATAGTATTATAAATCAGAGAAGAAAACTCGCATATATTTGGTTAAAATATTAAAATATAGCAGCAAATATGAGCCTGTCAGTTACAATATTTTCTTCCTTTGTAAGATCTGTATTTCCTGTACCATGCTGCTTTAGAAACAACTGATTTTTTTTTTCTAACACTAAAGCAGCATACACGTTGCAGGGATAAACACATGCTCCTCCAGGAGAAGAACACCAGACTCTGTGGGGAAGTGTGTTGAGGCCTCTGGCTCAGCATGATTCATTTGAAGCTGTTGCTGAAGAGAGCTCAGCTCTGCCAGTGCTCACCTGTCCACAGTGCAAGATGAATACTTGATCCTGGGAGTAAACAGCTTTGGTTCATCTGGCATGAAAATTCAGAACAAAGGAAAGCACAAAAAGACTGACAAAGTCTTTGTTCTACAGATGAAATTTGAAACTATAGGCTTAATTGTGAATCACTATTAGTTTGGTTTTTTAAAACCAAGACATTGCTATCTATCCAAACAACACCAAAACAGAGCTCAGGCTCCCTTACCAAATAAAATAAATGAGTGCACAAACACAGATTTCTTTCTCCACACAGCTAGCACACTCCTCTCACATCCACATCTGTTTTGACATTGATGTGCTGGAACTAAAAACAACTGCACACAAGGAAACGGAAGCACAATTCAGATGAACCCGTTCTTAGTTCTTCAGCCACTTTCTTGACTCTTTGCCACAAGGAAAAACTGCATATCCATTTTAATTCCCTCCTCCACTTTTAAGGAAGTACTTAAAAACTCTAGTAATAAAATTAAGGAAAACAAAGAATCATGTGTGATAGCGCACTCTATAGGAAAACACCAGTTTGTAGATCTTCACCTCTGAAAGACTCAGACTATTCACTGCTGTTGAAAACACTTCAACCATGACCTCCATGTGGGATTTGAACATAATGATGTCATTCCAAGAAAAGAGCAAGTAAAGAAATAATTACTCGTAGGCTTCCAATTTTGATTTATGTTTTGTAATGTAGCAGGAATAGGGTATGATTTAAGGGTGGCTGGCCAATAG
Organism: Rhabdornis inornatus; assembly: GCA_013397075.1. Lineage (NCBI taxonomy): Eukaryota > Metazoa > Chordata > Aves > Passeriformes > Rhabdornithidae > Rhabdornis > Rhabdornis inornatus. The sequence goes on along the minus strand of VWZS01002165.1, from coordinate 609,291 downwards.
AATTGCCTATGGCGTGTCTATTTCTTACAATAGCTTTTACCGAGTTGTAAAACTGAAATCATTAATTTAAGCCCTTAAAATATTGACACGATGTATTTACTACCAAGTCTTGAAAATAATTGGATCATTATCATTAAAAGTTCCTTAACTGACTGCAACTTGAAAGTGCTTGCAATGGTGGAGATATGATGTATAAAATGAGCATGTTTTTAATCTTGTTTCTAATCTTGTTTTTAATGCTATGTGATCTAAACAACCAAGATATCAAAGATTAGCATTTTCTAACAGATTTTTTGGGTTTTTTTCAGTTAAATGACACCCAGTTTTCCTTTGCCACTTTCCTCTTTGTCTCATGCCTTTCAATTTTCCCATTTATTTAAAATCACATTGAAACTACAGCAAAGAACAGACGTGCAATCCTAAATGCCTGGGTGCATGATTCTCACTGTGGCAACCCCCATTTGAGAGCAGCCAGCACCACCTCTCTCAGAGGTCATTTTATTTCCTTTTCAAATACTTGTCAGCTTCACAGCACAGGCAAATGAGTCAACATATCCCCTAATTATCAGTAAGCCAAAGATGACCTGAAGAGATAATGAATGACAACTCTGATGCACCAACTCTCTGCTGCTGGTTTTGTCCTGATTTCCAATGCTCCACAGAGTTGTCCTTGACCATGTGAGGGCACACCTGACTATGACACTGCCACATACTAATGTATATCCTTTAAACCACAAGGTGGTTTAGAGATGATTCGCTTCTATCCTGCTCTGTGTGAAAGCAGCTTCTTGGTGCCACAGAGGCTCCTTGGTGAGCACTGCTGCCTGGCTCAGCTTCCCGAAGCACTGCAGCCTCTGCAGTCACATTTGATAATCTCTTGGTTTCTGCACTGCCAGTTGTTTGATGCTACATGAGCTGCTGAGATTCAGGTTTACCCTGTTTTGCTTGCTGGGACTCCTGGAAGCCGGAAGAGGAGGTAGCAGCAATTCACATGTGAAGAACTGAGGGGGAAGGGGTTCCTGCCCCTTTGTGGGAAGTTCCTTTAAAGCAGGAAGTTGAAAAGTGCAGAAGACTGCTGGTCAAAGATAGGAAAAACAGAGATGTCTTGGAGAAGACTAAGCAGTACTGCAGGTAATGTGAAACCTTGATTGAAGGAACAGTGGACAGATCTCTCCTCAGTCTAACCGTTCCAAGCCATCCATATCACAGCTTGGGAGACACAGGAATGCTGTGGACAATTTCCTATGGTGGAACAAAGTCCAAGTCATCTCTTGATATAGAGGTCAACAGCTCAGTAGAGAGTTAAACTCAAGAGGCTGCAGAGAGGAAAAAGAGATCTGAATAGTTCAACACCTGGAACACTTTCAGCACTGAGAAGTACTGAGTTACAGAGCATCTTCACACACCATGACGATGCATGAACAAACTCACCCTCTTCTTTCTCCTATTCTCCTTATGCTTGCATTATTTATTTAAGATGTGAGTTGTTCAGAGGAAGGACCATCTGCTTTCTAACCTCAAAGATGCTCTTTCATTATCAAAAAACTTCAAATAATCAAACTCTGTCTCTACTGTAAAGCACATGTAATATAGATACCTGGGTCACCTAACAGTGTTTTTTTTTCTGTGGTGAAATTCAACTGTTGGTGTTTATTACAGGTAGCAGCAAAAGACCTTGCCCTAGATCAGGATCCTTGCTGAAGTGCTGTTGTCTTGTTATTTTCTTCTTTGGTTTTTCTGTTTTGTTTATTTGTTTCCTTTTTCTCCAGAGATAAGGTTAGAGCACAGTGCATCCTAGTTTCAGTCTGTTAGGACTGCATGACCACAACTGTGCAACACAGCCAAATCAGACTGGGTAACTCAGAGCTCAGCTGCTGTATCTAGATGTCTATATCCCGGACAAAGCACTCCTTCCTTGCAGTTTTGCTAAATAAAATCTGTAAAATTGCTGCGATGGCAATTTGAATTCTCCTGTTCTGCACAACTGCAAACAGCAGAAGCCCATAGGAAACATTTATAAGAGTGCACACAAATCAACACCTGCACTGTCTATTCTGAAAACACTATAAATAGGCAATGACCCGAATGTAACCGGGCTATGGTCCAAACCAGTCAGTCTGAAAGTTGGCAACTAAAATGATACCAGCCCAAGAAAACTACTTGAGAAACACTACACCTTCATTCAGATGAAAGTCCTTATCTAAGAATGACTCATACTTTTTTTTTCCAAAGGAACAAGGCAACATGGCAGTATTGATGGCACTAATAAATGCCTGAGTACACATATTCTTAATAAATGATTTGAACGTGGACGTGGAAAGTTCCCCATTCACTTACACATGTGCATCTTCTTTGTGGTTTTATAAAAGCAATTAAAGAAACTGAAGTCAGGGTTAAACAAACAAGCTTATTAAACTGGAACAAGCATGTTTATGAATAATAATTACTTTAAAAGGTGTCCTGAAGGTTTCTTGCTTCCTTCACTGGCCAGGCTTCAAGATCAATGATTGATTTTTCAATTTTTTCAATACTTTCAAACTTCACGTTGGCACAGGATTATCAGTACAATGTACTGAATTGTTCTAGTCATGAGTAATAATAACGATTGGATTTTTTCCCCTCCATACTTGATACAGATCCTTCAGTGCTATCCAAATCCCTATGTTTTGTGGCTGTAAAAGATGACATGTGAGGGTGAGAAAACCACGCTGCATATGGGATAGGTCATTGATGGTTTAAGTAATGATAGTGTGGGGTCTGTGACATTAGGAACCATATTAATGAAAATTACAACACACTCCTTAGGAGAAATGTGCATTTAGACTGTATACTGCTTAAAGCAGGGATTTACTTTTTATTCTCCATAAAAATGCTCATGGATTTAGAAACTGCAGTGCTATTGTCAATATAAGCCAATTGCAAATGTAGTTAAAGTTTCCCCAAGACTGGAAACATCTCTAAGCAAGAGACATTTCTGATCATGTGGTGTGAGGAAGGAGGCACTGAGATGCTGAGATACATTGCTTGATCTGGTCAAGAAATCTGTGCTATAAATTCTGAGTTATGCATGTAAACATAAAACCACCCAAAGCAGCTGAGGGAAACATTTTATCCAAGCAACAAATTCACTACCATTGCCAAAAAAAGTCACATGAGCTACAGGTGCCACCAGACATCAGAAATGCTCATTTCAGAACTTCCTGTTTGACACAGATGGCATGTCCTTAAAATAAAAGGGGAAGAAAAAGCAAATCATTCCCCAAACCTGATTTTTTTTTTTCTAGCCAATGCCAGTTTTGATGGCTACAAGCAGAACTGGGCATCACCACATTGTTTGGGCTTCCCTCAAACAACGCAGCATAGGGATATCATGGACTCATACTGGATGAGATACCCTTGGGTCCCCATTCTGAGGTTCTCATGCTCAGGATGCTTGGCCTGGACACTGAAAATATGGGAGTCCCTGAAGTACCTAACACAGAATTTGCATATGATATTGACCTTAGAACAAAGGGAGACATTCTCCTCTTTCCTGCACTCTCTTAAAAAACCTAAAACAATTTCCTTGTCATTTTTGTATTTGCAAAAGACGAAATGGTATCTTACAACCTGCAGCATGGAAAACTTTTGCCAACAAGGAAAAGCATCATGTCTGTTCACCCAGAAAAAAAATAACTCAGAAGTGAAGTAATTTAATCTTTCCTTAAGTTCTTCTGTTGTTCAGTTTTAAGGTTAAGAAAAATCTGTGATGACTAAAGGCAGTAACTAATGAAAAAAATCAAATCACCCACAAAAAAACTCTATCAATTTTCTTGAATACCCCAGTGCCTCTACTGACTACAGATCTCTACCACCACATTCCCTTTTTTAAAATAAAATTTAGCTGTGCAAAAGTCCTGCTATGTTTCATACATTTTAAAAAAAATCTAAAAATAAAATCCCCTGACAAAGCAACAGAACTGTGGTTTGATGAAAGCCACACTGTCAGACACATAAAAAATCTCAATAATCTCATCAGTATAATGGCTGCTTAGCTCCTATGATGCTGGGAGGAAAGTTTTAAGATGGTGATGGGTGACTTCACTGAAGATGACAAAAATAATGAAGTAAATCTGGTGCTGGTGCAGAACAGATTCAGGCAAGACAGAGACACATCTACCACACAGTTTTTGCCCATCTGACTTGCAGGGTTATGGCCAGCCAAGCAGGTGCAGGCTGGGTTTGTGTAGAATATATGGCACCACAGCTCTTCCTTCTATGCCTCCCACACCCTAGTTCTTCACTGGACAAACATTTGGACTTGACCCTATGGCTTGGTATATTCTTCTCCTCCAAACACAGATAACAAGATACATCAGACTACAATAAAAGCACTCCTTGCCTACCTCACGATCTTTTTCTTAAGTGTGTCTCTATTTCATCCTCTCCCATCTTCTTTGACTCCTTCTCCTCTCTTTCTTACTCTTCATTCTTCTCTCATTTTTTCCTCATTCCCATACCTTCCATCTCCTTTCCTTAAATCACTTAAGTGATACTTGAACTGAGGTGTTGGCAGAATTAAAAACCAGCTTAGATGATCAAGAAATATCCACACCAGAGAGGTGTGCCAGAACAACATTTATCAGGAAAGGAGAAAACATTACTTTGTTCCATATCCCAGACTTTCTCTGAGCTATATTCCAAACAAATGAAAGAATTTTTTTTTATTTAAATATTTAACATTTCAATGATGACATCAGAAAAAGTGCCCACATTTTCACTGCAACACCAGAAGAGAGGAGTTTACTCTCTTTACAAGTCTGCATGTGTACAAGGACATAACAAGGGCTTGCACACTGTTGTTCTAGACAGAGGTGGGGAAAAGAAAAAAAATCCAAGGTTTCCCTCCCTTATTACAGATTTTCAAACTTCCTCATATCAGCGTGTTCCTGGGATACAATAGTATTTTGTGTCCTTTTATCATTCCTGTGCACATAATCTTTATCACAGTTTGGCACAGCTTTGCTCTGTGCCTCTGCAAATAGGTATGGCTCATACCAGTGGGAAAACAGCCAGTGACAGAATTGAAGCTGCAAACCTCATAGCTACAGACCTATCTCAATCCCACCAGCAGTCTCAAAGCTGACAGAGGAAATACACAGACTGCACACCTATTTCTGGTTAAACAAAGAAAATTGGATTTTTATCAGTTTCACTGCCACCTTCTAAATAGCACTGTTTTGTCAAGAGCCACTAATGAAAGAGATCAGCAGCAGATAAAGAACATACAGCTTTGAATTCATAGATTTATCTAAAACATTTTCCAGCCAGAATTATATTACATTTTTTTTGGAGCTGAAATAGGATTACAAAGCATGAAAATAAATGTCTAAAAATACATATCTGTATTATTGCCTATGACTGAGAAGCTTCATTAATAAAGATGTCTCTAAAGATTTTAGGTTTGTGCATAGTCTTGGTGAAGGTTTAAATAGAGTGACAGGACATGTCAGTAATCTATATTCATTTCAGCTGGCATTTTGAATGGATGCCCTAGGAAAGAACAGAGGGCTTTAGCAGTTCATAGGCTAAGACATAGCCCAAGAGGTAACACGTAATTTCATTTCCGCCCATGTCTCATGTGCACATGACCAAGGACGTGGTACTTGGCCCACCGAGATTCTTCTCCAACACTAGTTCTGTGTGTTACAGAGGCACTGTAGGGCTGAACTGCACTGGAGATGGTTGGGTTGACTACGTACTGTGCTTGTGGAGGTCTGTATAAACACTTAAAGTAGACAATGCTAGCTGTGAGATGATGCAGCTGGAAGACCTGGAGGTCTTTCTGAAACACCTGCCTAATCTCTCAGTGGTGCAAGAAGAATGGAAGAAACGTCTGCAAAACTGAAGAGAAGTTCTGAACTAACACACAGCTTTTAACTGAGACCAATAAAGTAATGTGTTAAAAAAAAAAATTATGGGATGAAAATGTAAATCCCAATAGCAGAGCAGTAGAGCAAGGTCTCCCTGTAAAACTGGAGAGGCAGACTCTTTTCCAGAGTCACATATAAGGCTACCCTGGGCAAGGCAGCTGCCAGCAGACACCTTCCTGTGCAGCCAAGGAGTCAGAGCTGACTAAATAATGTGGTAACCACATCGTTTCTTTGTGCACACAAACTGAAGGAAACTTGTGTGCCTCAAGCGTACTCACCAGATGGGATAATTAGGCTCAGACAGATCACTGACCTTCCTAACAAAAATAGCCCAGAAATAGAGGTTGACTGAAGAAATCTATGTCATACTACCAAAGTCCTAAACAGTCCACGGAAAGCCATCTATACTGACTCACCCAGCAGCTTGGTGTTCCTACAGGTGCATCTTGTGAGGGCAAAAATGACTTGGTTTGGGGCATTCTTAAGTATTTATTGAATTTTCTTTACGGAAGACAGGCACTTAGATTTCACTGCTGGGAACTACTCAGTTTTCTTTCTATGAAAATGATGAAAGCACATATATATGCATTTATGCTAAGCTATTCTCTCTATAATTATCACTGAGGCTGGTTTCTCACACTAAAACAATTTTGTAGAAGTCAAGTCTTTCAAACATCACAAAATGCAAATGCCATTTAACCTTCCGTAAGTGGAAGACTGGCACCCATTTAAATAACATCATTTTATCTGTAATTAGAAACGTAAATATAATCAAATAATCTGATGCTTGAAAATAAATTGATTATTTTAGAGTTTCAAAGGCCATATGAGACACCATGCTCTCCCTGAAATCAGGGAGGTTTCCATCCTTTCCCCATCAATTCTCTTCTTCCTTCCTTGATGTGTACCACAGTGTTTAAACTCATATTGATGAATAACCACATTCACACAAGGCTACTCTTTTATTTTCCAGGCATTGTCATGTCATATAATTCTCTTCCATGTCTTAAACCAGAAAGGATTAGACACAGTGCCAGTTATTGCTAAGCACAATCTGCTACGAGCAAAGCACCCACCGCAAGCCCAAAGACAAGCAATTTTGCAAGTTCACAGGCAGAAGATAACTGAAGCTCCTCAAGAGACTCATCACTCCCATGGAGACTAGGCCTGGTTCAGTGAGCTGCAGCAACTGGCAACATCTTTTCTTGTACACCCATGGCCTGGCATTCTTAGGCAGCCAAAAATTTAATGTCCCAGAAATTTTCTGTGAACACAGCCTACAAATACGTTACATACTCCAGCACAGACAGGCAGCTCCACTTGGCCATGAACTGGATGCCCTGGCATGGATGGATCCATCTTGCTACTTGAAACTTAGATCTACATATATTATTTGTACAAGGGAAAACTAGGCATCAAAGGCTAGTCCTCATTTTATTAAAATACACATATTCCAAAAATCAAACTAACTAAATATTTAATTTGGCTCAAGCAGTATCTGCCTTTTACAAACAGCACTTCTTTAGCTGGAGTATTCAGAGAAGATTGAAGGGACCTGCAAAGTTAGAGGCAGAGCTTTGGTGAGAAAATTTTAGGTCTCTCATTCCATGCAAGATACATTCATACACATGGACACCACTTCCTATATATCCAGCTGCTGTCCTGCAAAAAATAGGGAATCACAACAGAATTGTAACAGTGTTTGTACATTTAACTTCTGATCCCAACCCCTGACTGAAAATTATGTTAACAGTTATTCAGTTCGAGCTCTGCTAAAAAACTAACCCACAAATTTGACAAGGAACACAGATTTTTAATTATAAAGTAGGCAAGTAAGCAGGGAGGGGAAAAGATAAGATAATAAGTCAAATCATCTTGTTACTTACCTTGAAAGCAGCAGTCACTCCATCAAAACAAGAGATAACAATTTAAGCTCCATATTTTACTCATTTTATGCAAGTCCCACCTGTGTCACAACCACACACAGCTCGAATCTACAGACAATTCATAACATGGTAAAAACAGATTTGATCTTAAATTTACTTTAATGCTGACCTCTAGTGACAACTGATGGGAATTCACCTTTTTATGGGCCTGCCCATTTGGGAATACATTTTTGGGCTTCTCTGTAATTACAGAACTTGCTTCAATTCACAGCTACCCCGACTGCAAGGAGTGTGCAGCCAAAGAGAGACCTTGAACTCACATTTATTACAGTCACAGGTGAATTAAGGGTGATTCACCACAGTCTGTAGAAATGTTATGATTAAATCCAAACCTCTGCTTTCACTTATTAAAAAGAGGAAAAGGCAACAAATACAAACACTAGATTTTGAGCCTTGTAACTGTAACCAATGCATTACAGTGTCAGCCACGTAAAACTAATGACAGGTAACTGCCCACATCTTTAGGCAACCAAAATGTCATCTTTCATGTCCAGGACCATAATAACAAGGCAGCCTCTAGTGCTCTATAGCAAAAGCAGTCCTGCTGTTTGAGCAATATCCTTGCTGCTTTCTCTGCACAATAAGGGTGTGATGGGCCCTTGGGGACAGGCATTTCCCACGCATACCCATTGCAACGTAGTCCAGATGGAAGGATATGCAGGTTACAGCAACTCACCAACCACCTTGTCTCATGAAAGCATGGAGGAAATGACAGCAGCTGCTCCAGAATGCAGCCTTGAACACTTCCATTGATGGAGCATCAACAACATCAGCATAATAAAAAATTACTTCCTTATATTGAGTCTAAATCTATTTTCTTTTAGTTTAAAACCATTACCCCGTGTCCTACCCCAATCAAAAAGTTTGCCCCAATGTCTGGGAGGCAGAGTAAAAGGGTGATGGCCATGGACCACTGTAGGCAAGTGTTTTGATAGGGTTTCCAAAGTGGGAAATGTTTTCATCAAGTATGGTCATTGATGACCCTTGTAGCATGTGTCTGTGAATATACATCTGTGTATACACACACACACATTCAAAGAACATGCTTAGCCAGGAGGCTGGAAATCTGCCTGCTAGATCTCAGAGGGTGAGAACCCCTCTTGGAGCTGATCCCAGCTTAGGGTAAATAGAAATGGCTTTTGTGTTAACTGTATCAGTAACTTCTGCGTTGTCCAGATGTTGTAACCCGTGTATATCATTTACATGGACATGACTGGTGCCAGAGGGGATTTTCACATTCTGTCAACTGTTCACCCCAAATATTTGTCTCTGGTAGAGTCCTCAAAACCAGCATAGAGAAAACTTTTGCCTTCCTGAAAGCTTGCTTAAAGTACTGTAAAAGTTGCCAGACTGCTCCTCCACTTAGCTGATAACACAGGGATTTTTACGGAAGTGTCTTCTAGTGCACAGCCATGGCCAGGCGACAGCACAGACAGCAGCAGAGTTAGGGAGAGAGCCTCAGGGCCCTGAGGAAGCATGCACCACAACACAACATGGAGCCAAAGACTAATCAGTCATACCTAGGCATAAACACAAACCCATGTATGTCAAGATAATTGACTTGACTTTTCAGTCATTTTGACTGGAAAGAATCAGCTGTCACAACAAACGTAACTTCAGAAGACTGAAGATTAAACACTCAGCTGATCTGAAATTAAAAAGTCCTCTCATACTGACAAATACATCACCTCATAATGAAGACCCCACAATGGTTAAAACATCTCTGCTGAACAAGCTGCTGGCAAGAAAATCCAAGGAAGTGTTTATTTTTCACCACCACAGGCATATAAATGGTACATTTGACAAACACCTGCTTGCCAGCAAGCTAAGCAGCCTTTGGCAGCAAACCTGGATCTTCCTTCCCCCAACATTTTGACTTGATGATTCTTCCAATGTCTTAGCAGCTTATCTCATCACAGCAAAACACAGCAGTCACATGAGAAGGAAAGCATGCCTTATTTAAATCCACTGAAATCAAACCTCAACTTGCAGATTTAACATCTAAACTACAAACTAGGTAAATGAAGCTTTCTCATGTATGCCAGCCACATGTAGGAGTGCTTAAAGGTGTACATGTATAATTAGACTAAATTATCTAAGAGAGTTGGCAGGGAAGAGTGGAGGGGAGAGAGAAAGGGAGCAGAGACTTAATAATGGATACAGAATTGCCTCTAAGTTGTCATAATCATCGCCTAGCTTGGTCATCAGCACAAAGTGGTTTTAGAAACAATCATTTGCTCATGTTACTGGCTGTCAAAGCTCCATCTAATTCATTCATTAACAAAATATCAGGTTAGCAAGCTGCTGAGGCCAGAAGATAATTAGTTTTCATGGTGGGGTGGCACATTCTGTATCACATTGACATAGTAACTCCATAAACTGCTATAATTTATTTGCTTCCGAGCCTTTTCTTCCCCCATTAGTTCTTCAGCAGATTGTATTAAACATGCACGAACTATAAATACAGACAGTCCTTTGACCAATCTCAGAAGTCTTAGACAGCCTGGATAGCTATTACACGAGCAGTTCATGGGTGACTTGCCTTTAGGTAATTTAAAGAAAGGGTAATAGAATTGCTGAGAGAAGACCATGCCAAAAAGGCATCCTCATTAGGTCTCATCTCCATCACCTACAAGTACTGAGTAAGGAGCTATTGTGGGCCAGCACACACCACCAGGACTGTGCAATGGCTGTGCAGGAAAAGGACTGCTGCTGTTTTTACATCTCTTCATTTGGTCTGTCTTCTTGCCTTCACAAGAAAGTACCTGGATTTGGCTGGGATAAAGTCAAGATAGCTCAGTCCTTCTTCTGCAAAGTAATTTAAAAAGAAGCAGTTCAAAAAGGAAATTTTAAGATGTGGACAGTAGAAAACAGTGTTGTATTTCTGTTCACATGAAAATGAGCAGGTTTCTGGGAGGCTCTACAGCAGCCACTCTGGCCAGTTTTATGGTAGCTAGGTTAAGGTATTTTATTCCTTCTATCAAATTCATGATCTTTAATCCAAGGAAACTGCATATCAGCACTATCTTCTGCAGTGAGTTCATGGGTTAATTACGTGGTTCTTTAAAGACCTCATGTATGATGTCTTTTGATTTTCTTGCTTCTCCCTTGACTTGTGAGCATAGGGAAGATTTTTATTGGTACTGTCCCTCTCCCCTGGTACCACACTTTATCACATGATTTTTAATTCATGCGCTGTCACTACTGGAGGCCTCATCTGTTCTCTCAGGGGAATATTCAGGGCAATTTGTTGCTGCTCATCTCTGTACTTCTGCAACCTCTTCTTGCTGAGTGCTCAGCAAACATGGAAGATTATACAAACCAGGTGGGAAGAACCAGTCTTCAAATAATAGTGTACTTCTAATAAATGCAAGTCTTTCTTAATGAAGCCTGGCAGATGCTTACATACAATATTTCACATTGATATGTAAATAAAGCCACTCAGCAGAAATCTTACAAAAGGTCATCAAAATACCCAAGCAATTTCTTTCAGTACTTAACATATGGTTTCGATGAATTTCATTTACCATTGTGCTGCTTTGTTGTTTGGCTTCATGAGATATTATTAATGGTCACTACTCCTTACTCTTCTGTCTTCAACGGGACTCATTATTTGCATGTCTCCTCCAAAATTGTCCAGCTTAACCAGTGATTTCCCTTTTGAATTCAAAACGCTCAAGAAGGTCTGACATTGTATTAGCAGAAGGAAATGGGAACTATTTTGGAGCATAACAAGTTACTTTTCCTGGAAAAAGCAACTAACATCACACTTCAGTGAAACTACCTTTTGACAAAGGAGAAAATACTGCAAGTATTTGAAACACAGGAGGCCCAAAAGCAATTGTTTGGATATGGATCTTCTTTATTCAATGCTATTCACCAAAAAGTATTTTGAGTCCTGTTACAATGCATTGCTTGTTCTTTTCTTCTTGCCACTGTTCCATCTGATCAATTCCACTTGAAGAAAAATAAATAAAATAACATGTTGGATGAGCATACAGTTATAAAAGATATGGTTATCTTTTCCATGGGTAATAAAGAGTGTGTGACTTGCTGCTTGTAAGTACTTAAAAAAAAAAAAAAGTGGTCAGTAACCAGTGTGCAACAGCACAAAGAAATGATACAGAAGAAAAACCACTCATCATCTACAAGACTGTAAGGTAAGTAGAATTTATGTATGCGGTTTTTTTAATGGACCCCTATCCAAGGGCTAGCAGCACAGAAATAACCAAACAGAGCTGAAAACTCAGCAAAAGAACAGGGCATTTAGAAGTGATGTTTACCAGTAGGAAATCATTCCTCTAATGAAAATTTAACAAGCACTAGTGTAGTCAGAGAAAAAAAAAAAAAGAAAAAAATTACAGTTTCCTTAAATGAAAATAGCAATCAAAGCTTTTGATTGCCTATCAGCTTTGAAATGCTAATCATTATGGTAACTGTGTTGGTGAAGGTAAGGAATTATTTAAAGGGTGTTATTTTCCTTTTTCAGTTTTGTTTTTTTTTTAATCGCTGCTGCTCTACAGCTGCTCGTGCTCAAGGAAACATAACTGTATGGATAATTACCCCTACAGAAGCAATCCAAAGGTTCACAAAGTAAAAGCTCCTTCCACCTTAAAGATCAAGGTTTTAAATTAGGAAAATACTTAAGTCTCCAGCTGACAAAGATGTTTGACCTGCTGGGCAAAGGTAATCGCCAGGGACTTAATTCAGGACTCTGTCAGCACACAACACAGAGGGGATCCCCAGTGCAGTAGCTTGAAACAGTAAGATGCTACTTAGAGCAACAAGAAAAACAAGCACTGCAATTTTAAAAATATTAATAAAAAAAAAGAGAAGCTTTTAGCCTTTTCCTTAAGAACTCATCATTCCTTTTCCTTCAGAACCCTTTTCCAAACACTGGCAGAGGTGTGTCCTAGTCAGCTCCTGGTCAAGCTCATGTCAGGAAAGGAAACAGGCTTTCCTGTGGTTGATCAGGTTTTGACTTCATTTATATATAATATATATAAAAATATAAATAATTTATATATAATATATATAAAAATATATATAATTTATATATAATACAGTTCCAGCAGGACTAGAAGAAAACTTCTGCTGTCATGCTTACGGTAAAACCTTCAACAAACTCAAAAGAAAGAGGAGTTATGTTGAGTTAAGACAAACCTGGCATTAGCAATCCTGTGCTGTGTAGAAAGGCCACCATGATTGCAAAGCTCAACCACAGAAAAGCAAAGTAGTAAGGGAATGAAATCTAATGAAACCAGCTTAATTCCCCATTAACCAGTAAGTCACTAGGATCAATTCACATCTTCCTTAGTGCTTAAATCTCAACTTCCTATGAAAAATAAGCAGAGAAAATTACACTGCACTTAGAACTATAGGAGATTTTGATTATATCATTAATCATCAGAGGGCAAGTGTTCTTGTATGAGGCAGATATGCCAACATACCACAGCACTTTATTATAAGCCTCCATTTCCCCTCAAAGCCAAGCAAACTCTTGGATGCCTCATTGAACATAATGAAATAGTAATAAAAAATGCAAAAAACATAAAGCAAAATGCACAAGATGTGTATCTTTCTTCATTGCTCCTTTTGATCACACCACAAAATACTCATCACCCATGTAGACCTATTACTTAGCACCTAGCTAGTAAACAGCTTCTATTTACCAACAGGATTATCTGCAAAGAACACAACTAAGAGCTCACATGGATGGTACAGTAGCTCAGCTGAAACTGGATAACGAATTAACCTATGGTAACTCAATCTGGACCAAGACAGGGTTTCAGAATCTAAGAGCTCACAATTTAATCAAATAGTGTAGTGTTCTATTCATAAGGAATATCACTCCAAGGATGTAGCATGCAGCAAGATGCACACAAGTATTTCAGACCTTGAAAGCCAACATGCCCTCCAAATGTTTGCCACAATTTCATCTAGTGACACATACCAAATTAAAATAAGATGTCCAATAGCAGAATGGGGGAGCAAAATTAGCACTGGGAATATTTTCTCTAATGAAAAGCATATAAAGAAATACTGGATGTAGGAGACAAAGCAACTTCCTTAATGTTTGTTTTCTCTGAACAGCAAAGAACTAATGCTGAAGGCAGTGTATGGAGCAGGGGAAGCCCATAATGTGAGATCTGGGATCTATTTTTCTCTTTTTACATCTTATCTATCTCCAAGTGTGTGGAAACAAAACTGCAATATAAACTCAGAAAATTCTTACATGAAGAACTTAAAAATAAAAAACAAGCAAACAAAACCCCAGAGCAACTGATTACTTCATTTTGGGGAGCATGGGCTAGTGTTCTGCTAGAAGCCAGTTAAATGCCCAAATGTGGCTCTATGTAACAGAGAAATTGTCAGGAAAGACAAATCAAGCAATAGCACACTGTTTACTCCAATACTCTGATGGGTATTGGCAGGAAGGCACTTTTCTGTCTGAAACCTAACCAGCATCCAGAACTACACAGGATGGCAGATAGGTGAAACTTCCATGACAAGCACTATAAGGTACATCAGATACATGAAAGTTGCTAGAAAATTTTCTCCTCCCATCCCAGGATTTCAGTGTCTCTTGTTTTTCTATTAGCACAGTAAGCATGTTCATTTTTCTGCTCCTGAGGCCAACACAAAACACACTTTAAGAAGCCAGGTTGCCATGACACATGGAAGTTCTGACCACCATGAGGAACTGGCAGCTTGTTTCCCACACTCACCTGGGACCATCACCACTAAACAACAGTTTGGGGCACAACATCATTGGCTTTTGCTTCAACTTACAGTAAAATGACAATCCCTGCAAGCAGCTGCCATAAAAGTGGATTGATACAGCAGAATTTAGCTTTGATACATGACTTAAGCCTCCAGTGTCAAGTAAGAGGCAAAAAACTGAATGCTTTTCAGGCTCACTGTAACAGCCTGTAAAGAAAAAATATTGCAAATTGAGTTCTGAAAACTTTATAGGATACACTGCATTTACAGTTTAATAGGCTCTTCTACATCCTTCTACTTAAGTATAAAGTACCACATTAAATACCAAGGTTAGTATAATTTCTTATTGTCCTCGTGTCTGAGCAAAATAATTGGACATTATATACTTAGGGGCAGTTACAGCTGCCTCTTGACAGCAGAACTTCCAACTGAGAGCATTTTGGCCTCTGGGAGGAAAAATGAACCCAACGCAGACTAAAAGAAGCAAGATTGTTGTTTTCAGTACATGACTGCCAAAATATCTGCTGCAATTTTTCAACCTACCTGCATAATTTCAAGGCAGATTTAAACAGATACAGCTGTTTGTGCAACTTAAATGGTGTTTTTCTCCCTGAAACATTAATTGCCCCTAGAACATTAATATTTCTTGGAGGTCACATACATATAAATCATTTTGTGAAATACAGTCTAATAAAGTGAAGAGTCCATACAGAAGTTTTTGCTAAGTGACTTATGCATACAGAAGCATGGACCAAATGTTACCCTGCATACACAAGCATTCAAATGCCTCAAGTAAACACATTAGAAGGAAACAAATCACATTGGTGCATACTGTGTGGATGGAACTGGGATTAGTGTGAAATTATTTCTTGTTCATTAGATTATTTTTAATGTGCATTCCATTTTCTTAAAATAAATGAAATATTGTTTCAATCTTAACTAGAATTTTCAATCATTTCATGGTACCTATATTTTACATCTAGAAGAGGCCACCATGACCACCTGATTTGATCCCTTCCTTATAATGTAGACTGAAGAAACCATTCTCAGGCTTTAAAACTTCTGGATCTCATTTGCTATATATAAATTAGCTGCCAAAGCATGACTGAAAATGGTATTTAGAGTTACAATAGAAATAGGAAGAGAGGACAATCAAAGGCACTGATTACTTAAATTTTACAGCAGTTACATTCCTGATGTTTGCAGTAGTCCTGCCTTGACCTCTACTTGGACACCAGCATGACTTTCTTCATTGCTGAGATTAAGGCATTTATGGTCAAGGTCATATCATATTTTATTTAAACACACTGCAGAAGGACATTAAATTTTACAGACCAGATTCACCCTGGTACTTGAGCATAGCTGGGGCTGCAGGGCAGAGCAAACAGCCAGCTCACACAAGAGCTGCCAAGGTGCAACTTCCCTTCATGGGCCCAGAATAAACATCCTCATCTTTCTTATGGCCAGCCAGGTCTCACAGCCCAACATAGCCTCTCTCCACCTGGATCTTAGAGAGATGACAGGGGCAACAGTACTGCATCAACCAGCATCATTGTTTAACAGATTTGAGTACTGAGGTGAGACAAAGTCCTGTTTTATGAACAGTACCAAAAGGAGACAGCAGCTCTGCCAGCTGTTAACAGGGTTTTGCTCCCTTGAGAGCTCCTTCTCTCAGATGGAGGTCCCCAGTTGCCATTCAGAAGCACTTTTAAGTCACCTTGGGCCTAAACACTGTAATTGTCCAGAAAGGTATTAAAGCAAGTTTCAGTGAGTCAACCTCACAGCACAAGGATACAAAACCATCACCACACACCCTTTCTGGCCACAGCCCATTACACCTGCACCTCACTAGCAGCAATCATTTCAACCAAATGATGCATGTATTTCAACCATAACTATAAACACAGATATTGAATAAGGTCCTGACCCATTCCACCTAAGGCACCTGAAATGACTGCAATCAGTAAAGTCTCCATATTGCACAGCCAGTAAGAATAGATATCTCCTGCAAATGTTACAGCCCTGAGAACACACTTGATCCTCCAGGAATCAGTGTTTTTATTTTTGACTGTACAGCTATGAACTATTGCTGAAAAGAGAAGCTCAGCTCTCCCTGCTGAAGACAGAGAAACAACATTGACACACAGATAGATGAACACTAGGAAGGCAACAGGTTTCGCTTCATTTTATCTGGGGCAATCTTTCAGCCATATAATGGAATAAAAATCTCTTGGGGACCTTAGATCAAAATGTTTTTTGGTCTAGCAACCACAGCTCCCCCTCAGGCTCCACGTGGGTTACGGGTTTAATCGCATCTTCCTGCAAGCACACCGGCAGGAGCGGGGCCACCCTTGACTCCATCGGCTGCTCCATGGCTGCGGGCTTAGGCAGAGCACAATTCAGCTGTGCATACCTATCAGGGCTCTAATGCCAGGAAGAGAAGTGGAACACACAACCAAGGCAATTTAATCTAGAGGAAGATAATCCACTACCAGCGTTACCCCTGCCCCCTTCCACAGCCCCAAATGCATCAGTGACCAGCACCCAGACTTTTCCCAGTGAGAGACTGTATGCCCATTATCTTTACCCTTAACTCTGCACAAACTGTAGAAGCATCTGTACCTGAATCTAAGGATATTGATACTGCTGTGAACGGGGATGTCTTCCACAAAAGTAATCACAATGCTAGTACTGTGTAGCAGGATGAAGATCTGAACTGGGCACCTGTTACTTAATGCAACTTTCTGAAGTCAGATTTAACTTTCTGGATGTTTTTTTCTTGTGGCTGATGCTGAAGATACCAAAAGCATGAAGCTTAAACTGTCAATCCACATGAGAAGGAAGACTCTTCTCCATCCTCCTCTGTCCTCCTGTTTCCTTTCAGGGCATTTATATAAGATAAACACAAAACAGCTCCCACTGTTGCAGTAACTTGAGATATAAAAAGCAGGAAAATTCCCCTAATCCCAAGATCTTCTCAGTGAGGTGTTTATCTTTTGTCTCTTCTATATACTACTTTTCAGAGCACATGTTCTTTTACTCCTTGTCTCTGCCCACAAAGGAGAAAATAGTATCTTCAGCTATGGAAGTATCCAGGCTTCTTTTTGAATGTCAGGATGTGGTATAGAAGATTATTAAATACTACACATACAACTATTCTTTAATTCCACAAGACTTCCATTCACCATTGCTTCCATCCAAAGCAAGTCTGTACCTATACACATTCACAGTTGTAAGCCCAATGTGCAGTTAAACATCTGCCCCTCCTCGTAAGGGTTGCCAGCAAATTTGTGAAAATAGAGAAATCAACTACATACCTGCCTTCCTACAAGAGATAAGGCACAGGGTCTCACACCTGTCAAGACACTGAATTCATTAATTTCCTAATAATCACAGGCTTTCACTAGATCGCCTCCATATTTTTAATCGGGCATTTGTATACATTCTTACCAGTGACAGAGGTAGTCACTCAGCTCTCACTGTTGGATCACTGCCAGCAATCTTCCACCAGGCAAGTTGGGAAGGTGTTGTATGTTAAGAAGTGGCAGGAAAGGGAGGGAAATCAGTTTAATTGTGTGCATTTTCAATACAAAAATGCTAGTAAATAGAGAACCCAAACTCCACCTCCCACCCCTTCTTGCTCTACTGCAGATCACTCTGACAGTTACCTCACTTGGATGCTTTCTATGGCTCCACCTTTCCCACCATTCAAGTTAAATGGCTGAGCTCCAGTACATCACCCAAAGCTCTTTTGTGTCACTAACATATCATTGATGTCATCACTGTAACAATCAACCCTGAAGCACAACACAAAGATTGTTTCTCCAACTCACATTCACAGCACATTTGTTCAAGCAGGCTTGAAAATGAGAGGATGAGGCAGGTTAGGTTTTCCTGCTCAGTACGTTTTTGCTCTAATTTAATTAAAAATACTCAGAAATTCACTGAAGTTCCTAGAAAACTGCACATGTAACATACTTTAAAATAAGTCCTAAAAGCAAACAGTCCATTTTCTTTTAAATGCACTCCCCAGATAGAGAGGTTTCTTCAGAAGTTTCTTTGTGATCTTATACTGAAACTGCTGAACCAGAAAAGTTGAGCTGCTTCTGAGCTATCTTGCTCTTGTTGTTATTGCTAATGGTTTTCTTCTTCATCTAACAGTTAACAAGGAAAGCCACTGCTGGTTCTCTGACATGCAGAGAAGTGACAGTACAGCTCACTAGAAACAAGCAGCTGTGGTCACCTTGGTCTGAAACTGGGTCAGAGATGCCAGCTCATGGTTATATGGGCAAAATATGCAAGTAGTATTGGGGATTCAGAGGCTGAGGACAAGATCATCCTTTCCTTGCTGGTAGAACTCAGGTAATATAGCTTTAACAGCTCTGAAAAGGCAGCTTCATCACAACAAAAGGTCTGTTTCATGCACAATTTTTGGTAACTTTTCCTCATTTCTGGGAAAGTGTCAGGGAATGTATGTGAACAGCCAAGCCAAGCCCTGCACTGCTAAACCAACTTAATCCAAAAGAGAGCCATCAACAGGAGATTGCCACTACTGTGCATTATGTTGCTGCTTGTGGGAGAATGTGTGCTGATGGAAGCACAACCCAGCTCCAAATGCTGTTAAGATCACTGGACAAATTCAGTGGGAAAGACTACAGAGTCTTAACTCTTCTGCTTGTAACCCCATCCCTGATACTGAAAACAGACCTTTTGCCAGCTAAAGTCACTTTGACCAGAGGAGCTGCAGCAGAGCATGTCACACACAATCTCAGCAATGTTCTTGCCATCAAGCAAGTGCTAAAAGATCCTTCGGAGTAGCTCAATATGACATCACCAGCTTCCAAATTCTGACTTTCTCAGAAACTGTCCCTAAATGCCTCGAAAAATGCCTGTTCTCATCTCCAGAAACAAGAGTGCCCTTAAGCTGTACAGCCAAGAATAAATTCCTTCAGGGTTCTAACAACCAATTAAGGGATGTGAAGCAATTACTTTTATATCCATACAAATGAAACTCCTCCAATGCAATTAACAATCCCTTATCATCTACTGTTGAATTTGCGGGAATCGTATGCTGTACAGTCTCTCCTCCCCCAACTTTCCCACAAATTTAAGCAGGTTGTTTTAGATAATGTAATGAAACCTACCTATTCAAGAGAAATAATAGATGTGTGCACATTATCTGAGTATTTTTAAACGTCTTTTTTAATTTTAAATACAATTTCATTTGAGATTTTGCAGCTTTCATTTCTATTAATAAATTATCATTTCTTCTTTATAAGTGATGAGCTAGTATGTCATGTAATTTCTTTCCTCTAAATAGACTAAGACTTTGATCTAATGGAAGCCCTTGCTGGAGTAGAGAGACTTTTTGTCTAATTTAGTTACAAAAAATATTCAATTAAACTTGGGAGTTTAATTCATTTAGTTATGAAAATTAGATGAGCTCAATAAGGTACATTTGATTTGCCTTAAGGAAAAAAAAAAAAGAGAAAAGAAAAGAATATCTGAAAGGGAAACAAATATGAATGGAGAACAAAAGTAGCTTTTCCTGCTCATGTTGAAAGGTGGATAATACGAAGAGTCTGAGTTCCATTTTGTGTGCCTATATAAAGCAGGGCCACAATGATTTCGTGCAAATTATATATCCAAGAGATACATGAAGAGCTGGTGTTAACAACCTAATTGTGTCTCGGGTAACAAAAATCCCCATAGGTGATTGAGTCCCCGTAATAAAGTGCACCCCAGTGAAGGAAGATCTGATTCCTCACAACAGGATTACACCATCCACACACAACTCGTCTCCATCTCCATTTGAGGAAGAAGAAAAATATCTGAATTATTTCTCAAAAGCAGAACAGAGCAGCATGGTTCTCTCCTCCTAGTTTTGCAGCCCTCACTCACCGTTTTTGCAGATGGGACAGCACTGGTCAGGCTCATACACAGGATCCACACACTCGGTCTGGGGACAGGCTGAGACCGTGCACAGCACTTCGCCGTTGGCTTCACAGCGACACCTCTCACACGGAGAAACCTGAAACACAAACCCAGTCACCCTTTAACCCCTTCACTCAATGCACCCCTGGAGTGTGCAGTGCCCACCTGCTCATCTGCAATGTTCTTTCCTTCCCATCTTCCTCCTCCCCTCTCTAAAACAAATGGGTTTTGTGGCCATGCAGAGAGTAAGACTGGGATCCTGCAAAATTTTGCTAAATGAAGTTTGAAACTTCAATGGAAATCTCTACTGTAATTTTTTCAGGTTTGAAAGTATTTTGGTAGCAGGAAGTTACATTTTATTGAAAACTGTATTTTTCAAAGAGGTCAGGAAAAAACCTCATCCTTTTGAATTCAGGTATTTCCCAGAGGTTAATTGTTTTTGGACAATTCCTCTAATAACTGTAATTTTCTGCAAGGAAGTTGAAATTCAAAGAAAGGGGTGAAGGAAAATACAGGTAATCCTTTATACCTAGTGAAATGTTACTGCGTTTGAAGAACTCATACAGAATAGGAATACCATGAGGTAGTTACTTGAAAGACCTACTTCAAAGAAATTAATTCCAAACAAAAGAGTAGCAAGACTCTCTTTAGTAAAAAATGGACTTTGAAATGTCTGCATTTGCCACATATACAATTCCAGCTGCCCACCTTAGCATTCCTGACATCCTCACACCAGACAAGATAGAGGGAAGCAAGGATGTGAAGATCAATAAATGCTATACTGTAAATCTCATTGCTGCACTCCATAAAACCACATGGGTACCCATGCTCAGAACACAGGATGAAAATGCAGCTGAACGTTATTATTAGTGATCCTCTAAATGTATAATCTGTGCAGATTACTGATCTACTTAAGGAGGAGGCTGCTCTTTTTATGGATCCTTTTTCATTCCAGATTCCAGCTGATGCAGACAATCCCCCATTGCACTTCTCCAATAAGAGCAGAAAAAAAATAAAATCTAAAAAGGAAAATAATTATTCGCTATGAAGAATCACCCAGATGTCTAACTTGCAGATCATCTGCTTCTTCTTCCTATTTTTTAGGCAGCCTATCACATTTTTTCCTCAAATCCATTCTCTGCTTGCTTGCCTCACCTCCTTCTCACTTCCAAAGTTCAAATGTGCTGATGCTTGCAAAGCATCATCTCCAACTAAAAGCTCATTCATGCTTTGCTACTTCCTTTCCCACCTGCCAAGGCTGTTTGCTTATGCACTCACATATCTTTCATGCCCTCCCCTCTGCTTAGAAAGCCTAAATAGGGTCTCCTGCTGTGCTGCTTTCTGCTTTTATTACTATTATTTATTTCAGGTTTCCTTTGCTAGCTACTCACTTTGTGTTTTCTCTTTGCTTTACACTCTACCAAGGGTAACACCATGGCATATGTTTATGAAGTCCTACACAGAGGCTGACAGCCTCGTGCAGAAGATCTTTATTACAGACTTCGGGACAACTTTATCCTGTAATTGTTTTTAAATTGTCACTTTCACTTCCAGAGCTGGAGTGTCAGCAGATGAGGAGGTTTCTGATCCAGTGCTCATAGTTGAAAGGCTCATGTATTTCAAGTAATCACTTGAACCACACGTGAAGTTCTGAGTGTCAGCAAACCTGAGCCCCTAATTATTAAGTCAATAATAAGAATCCTTCCTTCTAGAGTTATATCTAGAAATAATACTTACTAGATGATAAAAAACATGTTTTTTAAGGAGGACTGATTTTTTAAAATATTATTTTCCATATAAAAATATTATAAAATATATAATCCTACTTGAAAAAAGATACCAGCACCCAGTTCCAAGGATCATGATCAACAAGGCAAACCTGCAGCTTTCAATCAAATTTAACACTTTTTGCCATGACTTGGAAAAGATGCAAATTTGCCAACCATCAAAGTTGAATGAGATCAGTAGCTACCACAACACACATTCCTTAGTCTAGGACACTGCTCAGTAGCTGTCACTCAATATTGAAAGTGGTGTAAAAACTAGAGTATCTGATGACAATCAGGAAAAAAGGCAGCACACAGATGTTATTCCTAAAATATCTCCTCCTTAAAATTTAAGCATATTCTAATCATATAGGTTTACTAGATTTCCAAATTTATCAAAGGCTGAAATTCTCAGAAAAATGAGTCATTTACTATTGATTGAGAAACAAAACTGATCTAATTCTTATCTAATAATGATGATTCATGATACACATTTCTGTCCTATACAGCATATACACCTGAAGGCTACATCTTTCATGAACAGAGTGCTCTGATAATGCAATACTGCAGTAATGAAGACACTTTTAGTGTAATAGATCATGGGACTTCAAAGGAATACTTATAGTACACCCTTGGTAAGTACTGTCATCTGTACAACCCACCAACCTGAGTAATGGCATCAGCTACAAGGAAGGTCTCCATGAGCTTATTTCTACAAAGCTCTTTTCAGGCATGAAAGTAAACCACGGCAGCTGCTAAAATGGTATCAGTGCCAGTCGTTTTCTGTTCATCTTTGGACTAAACAATAGCACATTGCTTTTTACTGATCATCAGGATACAGCAGGAACTGTAGAAAACCCCCACTTTCTGCGCCTCAACAGCAGCTCAATACTTGGAGACATAATTATCACTAGAGAGAGAGCCAATAAGACAGTGCCTGTATGTAACAGCAGCTAAATAAATCAGAACGAAAAGACACATTTGGTCCTTCATTTCCCCTCTCTACTCATTGGAGTGCAAGCTCATTCCCTGCAGCGCTGTTCCTAGTGGCAGTCAACGCAAGGAGCATCCCACTTGTTCCTGCGGGGATCGACCAGCCCAGCAGCACTCATGCTCAGCACTTCTGACATAACCAGGCCAGACTGGAAATAATACCACTTATCAATCCCTCTCTGACGACTAATGATACCATGCCTCCACGGTCTACAGATGAAGCTGCTAACTCTAGAGCAGCAGTAGTTCTGCCTATGAAAAACCTGCAGGAAGGCAACAAGAGGCAGCAGAAGTCTTGTGTATTCACCAGGCAGCCATAAAATCTCTAGAAAATAGACTACAGATGGCAAAAGCCCCTAGTTCTTTAGGGTTGTTTAAAGGGAAGTTTATGAGCAGAGGTATAGGAGTTGCAGGCACTGTAAAAGAGCAAATGCACAACTGTGTAAACTGCTAAGTTTTCCACTAGTGGGGTGTGAAGAAAGCTGGAGCTTAGTAATGGTAGTAGGTCTATCCAGCAGCTTAATGTAAATTATCATAATTAAGAAGGGACAAATAATTTGTATTCCAAAATAATTTGAGCTTTCCCCTACTACATGTCCAGCTTTAACCACAAACGAAAAAGACATCAAAACAAAACCAACAAAAAAGCTGGATTAATAGCAGATATACAATCTACATTTGGTCCCTTAAGCCTTGAAAACACCTACATTAAAAAAAAAAAAATCTGTCATAATCCCAATTTTATTTTGTTTTGTGTGTATTTTTACTAATATTTTCTTGCCAGTGACACAACTAAGGAGAACATGAATGGGGGTTATACTGACAATAATAAACATACCAGCCATGCTTTTATTGCTCTGTGCTTTCAAAGTACCACAGATCTTTCAAAACTCATTTGGCTTTGTTGACTTCCAGGTTTACAAGTAACTTACCCACATAAAAATACCATTTGTGGTAGCAAGGAAATTCTAAAAGACACAAAGCAACAGCTTTCAAAATTATAGGTATTTTCCAAAACATTGCACTTCCAAAGATAATTTCTGGTTCTTGTAAGACTTTATATGTCAGCCTTCATTTTCAAATTTTACTTGGAAGATTTGAACCACATGCTTTAGAAATCTCCAGCTTCAGTGCAGAACTTTAACACCCACTGCATTTCACCAAATAAAGATTTTGCTACCAGTTCCACTAATACAGATGTTGTGATCACACTGCTATTCTGCCTCACAATACCCACAGGTGACCAGTGTGGTGCTGATGGAAACAGCTTTATGAGACCTCATTCCTTCCCTACACCCAAGCTGTGCTGACATCCATGTCTTTTTGAAAACACAGAAGTGCATGCATACACGCACACCCAAGCAAAGCCAGAAGGACAGACTGCAAATCAAAGAAGAAACACATCAAATCTCATTCCCTGGCACACTCAGCTTCTGGCTTGAGTCAGGGCAATTATTTGCCATGCCAAATCATATAGGAATTTTATATACGCAGACTTACAAACTTGCATGCATAATTACACATATATACACAAATGTTTGTGCAAAAAATGTCACTTAAGTGTTAAGAGGCCACCTTTTTCTTCCTTCAGTGATGTTTGGTACTCTTTGCCACAAACAGCAGGTGCAGATGCAGAGAAAAATCACATCACTATCCATTTTATAACTCCTTTCCTGATCTTAATCAAGAAATAGCATATTAGTAACCTCTGTAAGACCATCAACTTTAAACTCACAAAATTACCTTTGAAATGGTGCAGTTGCTTGCATTTTGCAATTGCTTCCACTGAGCAACAGCAACCTGACTACATCTGCCCCTCGTGTTGCCAGACAACTCCACTCATTGCAGTGGCCTGGGCAAACAGCTGCATTTACAGCTTGTGCTCACAAGATTGGAACCATCACTGAAGCCCAACTTAAAAACAAGGTTTTCACATAGGAAGATAATCAGGCTGCAGTTCCACTGCCTGATTGTGTCAATAACTTTCCTTGCTTGTCCTGAGCAGACATCCCTTCTCACTTGCGTTTCCAAAGTTGGGTAAAACAAAGCAGTAAGGGAAACCAATGTTTCATTAGAGGAAGGTATGGAAACAAGGGCTAAAAGCTGAATGGAGTTAAAAAAGAAAGCTGAAACCCAAAATCTTTTCACAACATTTCTGTAAATGTCACTGCTCAACACTCCATTTTTACCAAGGCTGTCGTCAGCCATATTCAAATGTACCAGGGAACATTAAAGTTCTACACTCAGTACACATTTCACACAGTATTTTAGGCTTGCTTTACAGTCATTAATACACCAGCACTACAGAAAAAGACTAAGAAATGAAACTCTGTCGCAGAGTGTGAATGAAAAGCAGGGAGAAGCCTTTAAAATGCTGACCTATGGAGAAAGTGTGGAGAAGCTTCATCTTTTGGCCAGTCCTCAAGAATTAAGCTTGCTGGGAAAGAAAAGATCTCACAAGGCATCTCTGAAAAGGTCACAGCAACTACCTGCTGTTAAGGTAGCTGCTCCCTCTTAAGTATAAAACTGCCACCCTGAAATTGAATGCAACCCGTGATGGTGACATGGAAAAAGGGAGGACGATACAATGTTTTCTGCTATATCTCGCAATTCACCAGAGCTCTGAAAATGACTGCCGACTGAAAAAAGAAGAGCAAATGGCAATGCTCTTACTTACTATGTAGGAAGTAGTTCTGCTCTGTTATTTATTTTCTCTTAAATTGAAGAACATGGAAAGGCATTCTGAACCAAAGTTAAGTTTTCAGGAATGTGCAAATACCAGAGAGCCAAGGTGGCAACTTACTTTCAGCCTTCAAAAATACATTTTCTCCATCCTGAGAGGAGCTCAGTTTCCAGAACCCTGAATTATATTTCATACTCTCCTCAATATATTCAGCATGAAACTCTCCTGTGTATTCAGAGATGGGTTTTGGAACAGCCCTGTATCTAACAATCATTCACAAGCCATTCTTAGAGCCTGCTCATAGGTCTCAACCACAGTAAAATACTAAATGGAAAAAGACAAGGTAAACCAGAAAACTGAACCCAGCTCCAAAACTTTTGAGTGCACTGTAACATCTTGCATTTTCAATGATAACTACCATGCACAGCAATGCTAAAAAGACCCTAGTCTAAAAGGATTTCCTTGAACATGAAGCTTTTCAAGTCCTTTCTTTAGGTATCACTGCAATCTAGACTGCAAGCCATGCTATTATTAAAAAGAAGGCCTGTAGTCATTTGCAGAAAGCAAACATTATGCAACCTTGGTAGCACTACTTAAGTAGTTAAAACAGAAAAATAAATTAGTATTAAAAAGAAGAGGTCATCATGGACTGATTACTAAGAATAGAAGTCAGCTCACAAAACCCTTCTTGATCCCTGAAAGGCAGAAGTTTAACAGCTAATAGTTAAATAAGGAAACAAATGTATTGCTGAAAATTTTCACAAAATCCATAACACCACTGAGTAGCATCCTTCCAAGTAG
Organism: Rhabdornis inornatus; assembly: GCA_013397075.1. Lineage (NCBI taxonomy): Eukaryota > Metazoa > Chordata > Aves > Passeriformes > Rhabdornithidae > Rhabdornis > Rhabdornis inornatus. Next base: position 582,533 of record VWZS01002165.1, on the reverse strand, counting down.
CATTTTTTACTGTAAATACCAAAGGAATTAATAAAGATCAGCACCCTCATTTAAAAATGTTAGAGTACCATAGAGCAAGAAAGGTCATGTTTAAGGGGAATATTTTACAGGACTGCAGAAGTAATATTAACACAAAAATGAAAAGAAGAGGGGGAGACCCAGAACACCCTCTGAGAAAGTTAAAGATCATAATATCACTTTAAACAAGAGAATAACCCACAGAATTACTTTTGGCTTCATTCCTTACCATGAACTCCTCTAGGGTCTGGTAGGTTTTCCCTCGGAACTCGCAGTAGTTCTTCCTCTCCTTGCACTGCGGGCAGCACTGCGTGGTGTCCACATGGATGCAGCGGGGGTGGAGCCTGGGGCACTCGGGCTGGATACACAGCGGGCCCTCCTCAGTGCAGAGGCACGGGCAGGCGGAGGGGCCCGGCGCAAACTTCTCCCCGATGGCATAGACGAAGCCGCTCTCGTCCACGCAGCCTTTCCCCCGGTAGTCCGGATAGGCGTACTCCTCCGGAGGCTCGGGAGTGACGCTCGCAACAGATGCTGGGAGAGATGAATCTTCAGCCACCTGAGGTTCCTCAGGAGCAGCATCCCTTTGCTCTTGCACTTGAATGCTCCCAGATTTACTGCTTGTCCCCTGGCTGTTCCAAGCCTGCTTTTGCTTAGTCCAAGACTCCTTGTTCGAGTAGTTCCTGTTTCCTTTGCTCTTCCAGTCCCTGCTACCCTCCTCCCTCCCACTCCTGCCGATCTCATTCATTTTCCCTGCACCTGTCTGGCTGTCCCTTGTAGACGTGTGATCCCTCTTTTCCTGGCTCGCCTTTATCTCCTGTTTGTCTTGAGCCTTGGCCAGTTTTTGTACGGGTACGGTGGAGCTACAGAGGGCAACCATGAGGCAGCAGGTAACTAGAAGAGAACTAGAGAGAGCTCCAATTGCCATTGCAGTAGAGCTGGGCATCACCTACTGCATCCCACAGGGGACACTGCATTCACATCGGAGGGAAGCGCTTCATAAAGCCACAGTCCCTAGGAAAAGAAGGATTAGGAATACTTCAGCTTCTGCACTTCTTCTCCCCCCGCACCCCGCCTCGCCTCCACCGATGCAACATCTCAAACAATATGCAACCTGCCTCGGTAGTTTATGCAAAAGGCAAACAGCCTGCTGCAGCATCCCTCCTCCTCCTCCCCCGCTCTGCCAAGTCTTATAAATAGCAGGGCTCTGGACACGGACCGGGCATCTTCGGCTCCAAGAGAGCACCACGCAGAACTCCGGGGAGTCAGCGTTTGCAAAGGCAGGTGCAGGCAAAACTCAGAGCGCTTGGGGGGTTATTTTTAACTTTCAAATGACAACATGTGAAGAGGACGGACGCCCGATGAATTAGACGGAGGTTCCCAAAATCCAGCAGGGTCCGGAATAGAAATTACCCATTTGAGTGCTATTCACTGTCTGCACACGCAATGATTTTCATTAACCTCTTACTCAGTCTGAAGTACGCTGGTTTGGGTTTTGTTTAATTACCTACCAGCGAGCACGTTTCTGTTACAGACAAGTAAAACCAAGCACACTAAAGCGAGCAGACACAAACTACCTCCCTTCCAAACTACCCAAACCAGCACACACCATCACCTCTTTCTTGCCCGTGTTCGAAAGACAAGGTAGAGCCGTTCCGAGTTTCCGCAGCCGAGGCTCATTTAATCCACATCCTCCAGGAGTTCGGCTGCGCTCCCGGCTCCTCTCCCTGAAACACTGCACGCCAAATCGGGGAAAAAAACCCCAAACCAAAATACATACACTACTCTGGCCACGACAAGCAATGCCACTGCAGCCTCCCGGCACGACCCTACCTCCGCGTTACCGCTCCCCAAAGCCATTTAAAAGCCTCTCTGTCTACCCGCCCCCCTCCCCGGCCCTCGGCGATGGCACCGCGCTCCGCCCGCCCGGCAGCGCTGCCCGGCCCGGCCCGGCCGCCGCGGGGGAGCGGGGGCTCCGCGCCGCCCGCCCAAACTTTCCGGAGGGCCGGGCAGCGCCGCCCGACTCCCTCCCGGTAGAGCGGGTAGGGAGCCGGGTCAGCCCC
>VWZS01002165.1:477369-580296 GCA_013397075.1 Rhabdornis inornatus | reverse complement strand
AGGCGGGCGCGCTGGGGGTCGACCCCGCACGCCGGCGGCCGAAACTTTCGGCGGTGTTAGGGGCGGCGGTTCGGGACGCGAGCTGCGCGCTGCGGCCCGGTGCGGCGATGGGTGCTCTCCCCGCGGTGCCGAGGCCGGGCGGGCGCCGCCGCGCACACCTGCGGACCCGCCCCGGGCGCGGGCAGGGCCGGGCGAGCAGCTTTTGGTCCCGTCTGTGGCTGCCCGCGCCGCAGCATCACGCAGCACTGTGCGTTAGCGCTCCCCTGCCAGCCTGCTCTAGCAGCGAAGTGGTACGTGATTTACTAGTTGAAATACTTACTTATGCTTGTGCGTGGCTGATGGACTGAAGTTAAATATAGTTGCATTTTTCTCCTTTGTAGTTTTTTTGATGCAAAAAGAAAAAAAAGGACAGAATGGTCTGTTATGAAAGGACTGTCAAAGAAGTGTTGAGACAGAAATGCACAAGAAAAGCTAGAGGTACTTTTGTTCGGGATCTAAGCAAGGGCTTGGAGCCCAAAAGGTTATTTATTTATGTAGTTATTTATTTTTAAGCTGCATTAAATGACATACCAATATAATCTTCTTTTCTGAATTTTGCTTTACAGATGTTCCCGAACAGTCCCAGCTGCACTAACCCTCTGCTGCAGTAGCACTTTAACATCTGCTGTGCCCTACTCATGACTAGGGCTGGATTTCCCAATGTGTTTGGCACCGTATCTGAAATTTTTAGGCTAGGTATAATTTCCTGGTTTGTTTTGTTGTTTTTTTTTTTTCCCATTGAAATGGTAGCACTGCAGTATCAGTACTCAAGAGAGCAATGAAAATCTGCTGGATACTAATGTTTCATTTGTTAAGTACCTTCATGAGCGCTTGGTATTTGTGACAACCCAGATACTTTAATTCCTCCCCAGGAGGATGCAGGTGCTAAACTCTTTTGGCTGCTGGGTTGTTGCTTCAAAAAGTATTGACTTCTGTCTAATTTTCAAAAATACTTGTCTTGAAACTGCCTCATATCTTCCAGTCAGATGTTCACCAGCTAAATAATGCTTCAATTCTCTAAAACTTTAAAATGAAAGACTTAAGTTTTGAAGGATAGGAAGAAGTCAAGCTTTTCCATAGGTTGCACTAATAAAATGAAATTTCATAATGCTAGGGGGTTTCTGGACAAATTCCTAAGGAGTTAAGATAGACTTTTCTTCTTATCTGACTAATAATAATGAAGTACTTCCTTTCAAATTACCATCTCATTACCTCGGAGTAAAGAATTTTATCTTTGCCGTGCCTAAACCTGAAACATTGTATGCTTTATATAGTTTAATCCCTGATTTGGGGTGAGCAACCGGTACACCCCATTGCTAATTGTAGAAGAACAACTTGAATGATGGACTTACCTTTGAGTTCAAAAGCCTGTGAGCATTGCTGTTCAGCAGCAGCTGCTTGTGGCTAGAGCAAAGCAGAAGAAAATAAGGGCCTTGGGAAGGCAGTGCTGTGTCTATGATAAAGAGCAGAGAGAAGCCAGTTTATGGTTCTGACATTTTCATGTGTTCCCAGGTGAAACTTTGGAACAAAATCTGAGATCTTCAGCATTCAGGGCTCTCTTTGTAGGAGCTCTGCCTCTCCCCCCCGGTTACATATCATACAGATTATCAGCTGGAGCTGATGGTTCAAGACACTGCTCAGTAGCAAGAAGGGCAAAGCCTCAGAGCACTTTTGTAACAACAAACTGCAGCTCATCCTAGCCTACTGGGCAAAGTAAGAAGTAAATACCCTCATGTATTTTTTTAAAGGATTTTTCATTGTACTTCAGGCTCTGCTTATTCAGATTTGTAGGTATATTAAGTGATGGATTGTACTGTCATTATGACCCTTGCAGAACTCAAACCTGACCACTTCATTAATGTCATAGAATCAAATTGCAATATGTTATAGTCCGAATGGTTAAACAGCAGGTAGGTAGGAAATGTTTGGTGTTTTCTTCAGTGAAGTGAAGTCTGAACTAGGAGAGAGAATAACAAAAATCTATCATCTGAAGGCAGCTTCTAACAATATTTTTAATGAGAAATGGTGTACTTATGCTGTAACATGTAAGGTCCTGGAGATGGAAGTCCTGTTTATTTACAGAACAAACTCAGCATAAAAATACAGTTCCAAGTTTCCCTACTCTACTCCCCCCCCAGTCAACAGTAGCAAGGACAACTCTGTATCTGGATGAGGATCAAGTTCTGCATCCCATTCAAGACTTTCCTTTCCTCTGGATCTTTTTTACATGATGAGAACTTTTTATTAGCTAAATAAGTGCTGTCATGTGCACAAAACAGATCTTGCTGTTTTAGCTTAGAATTAGCCTAATTTTATAGGATGCAGTTGAATGGAAAACAAAAGGGAACTCAGTAGTTGAAATAAAAATTGTTCTGTCAAGGAATAACTTCAGCTGACCGTCTCCATTAGACCAGACAAGACAGTGAAAGTAGACATCCATGCTGAAGATAGCTGGCTATTAGTCAAAAATACTTAATTAAACATCTACTCCTGTAGGTTAGGGGGACTGAAATTTTGATGGATATTTTTTGAAAGTGACCTTTGTATGAACAGCAAGAATTGAGATGTAGGATCTTTTGCCAAGTTAAAATTGGTTCTCTGACTGGGTAATTACAACATAAACTCAAAACCTCGCAGCTAGGCAGACATGATCTAGGCAGACGTGATCTAGGCAGACATGATCTGGACATCTGAGAGTACTGAAGACAACCACTTTTACCCCAATATCTTGGATATGAACATACCCCAGTGTAGACATGCAACTCTGCCCTCCCGGGAATCACCTGAACTGTCCAATCCCTTCATGTGTTCTCATGCAGGGACCATTTTGTTGAAGGAAGTGTCCCCTGCCTGCAATCAGGAGACAGTGAGAGAAAAGGAGGAAGCTCCATGGCACCCTGGAAAGCTGGGCAGGGCAGGGGGAGAAGAAGAGGAGGCCCAGTGCAAGTGGGGAGTGGGAGTGGGTGTTGGAAGCCCCCACAGAGGTTGGCTTTGGTGACAGATACCTGCAGAGCCCAGGAGGAGGACAGGGCATGCTCGGGGGGAGCAGTGCTGCAGCAGCTCTGAAACTCTGGAAGATGAGAAGGGAGGAGATGACTCCTCTGGGAAGAGGGGTGGTTGTGCCTTTTTATTTTGCTTTGTTTCATTATTCCTCCTGAAAGGAAGAGGGTTGTTGTATGAAAAGGTTTTTTTTTTATTGTGGTGTTAAAATGGCAGTTGTTCAGGCAGGTTGAAATCACAGCCTTCAAAAGGTGGCAATTTGTGCAATAGCATTAGTCCAGCCATATAAAACAAGGCCTTCAAATAGCAATCAGTCTGAAGAGAGAGAGACAAAGCTGAAGTACATATTACTCTAACAAATCGTGTATTTGAAAGACTCAATTATAAACAAGCAGTTTAAACAACTCTTAAAAAATAAATAGAGCAAGCTTCCATAACTATTTTTAAAGTAGGTTAGCTTTCATCTTTTCATTTTTATTTCTTGTTTTCTTTATGTCAAAGGATACCCAAGACACATTCCCGTTCACTCTTTTTTCACTTTTCTGATGCCTCTTTAGTTCTGAAGTTATTAATTTTTTAGTTATTGAAGAAGTATTACACAGTATTGCACAAGTTTTACTCACAATTTTCTTCATTAATTGTTTTTAACTTATTTAGTTTTCCACAAATATTGATATAATATTTTTTCTGCTTTGTGTTCATGAAAACTTAAAGCGTCTCTCTGTTGTTTAGAGTTTAGGATCTTCAATACTCTCCTACACTTAGGCAAATCACAGTTTATATGCTGGGAAATAAATAATAATAAATTTTTGGTTTAAGTTTTGCTTATTACCTGTAAATAAACAAATAAATTTAAAAAAAAAATCTCTGTAGACCAAAGGGAGATTTGAACTTTAGAAGTCATATGTTTAGAAGGAATTTTTTAAACAAGATTTTTGCTGCTACTCGTTTATGTTCTAGGAATTCCCCTTTATCTTATGATTTGTCTCATTATTAAGCAAAATATAAATCTAATCCTGTGCTGGTTTTGACTGGGGTGGAGTTAATTTGCTCCACGGTAGGTGGTTTTGATTTGTACTGAAAACAGTGTTGATAATTCAGGGAAGTTTTCACTGTAACTGAGCAGTGCTTGCACCGAGCCAAGACCTTTTCTGGTTCTCATCCCACCCCACCAGCAAGGAGGCCGTGGTTCACAAGAAGCTGGGAGGGGACACAGCCAGATCAGCTGATCCCAGCTGATCCCATACCGTACTCTATGGCAACATGGCTAGGGTGTAAAGCTGACAGAAGAATAATGGAGAATGATAAGTAATAGGTCTGGAGTAATGGTGTTTGTCTTCCCAAGTCACCATTACGTGTGATGGAGCCATGCTTCCATGGGGATGGCTAGACACCTGCCTGCCTGTGGGAAGGGGTGCATGAATTCCTTGTTTTGCTTTGCTTATGTGTGCGCTGCTTTTGCTTTACCTATTAAACCGTCTTTATCTCAACCCGTGAATTTTATCACTTTTCCAGTTCTCCTCACCACCCCACCAGTGAGTGAAGAAGTGACTGTGTGGGGCTGAGATTACATCGGGAGTTAAACCATGACAAATACAAATAAAAAATTTAATGTCAAATATCCTAATTAAAGGTATCTATAATGAAGCTTGTTTCAAAATGTTGGAAAGAAGACTGGTTTTGTTTAAAAAAACTCTGAAAATCTCTCTTTGAAAACATCAATTTCTTTACCCTGCAAGCTCTGCAGAGATTTTGATGCACAAAATAACATGAAACATTAAAATACACAATATTTTGAATAAATAAGTCTTAATACTTTACTTTGTTCTTTTTTGCAAAGCCAAAGGGTGCACTACCAATGGTTTTAGTTTGTACATTGTCATTGTTTTGGAAAAGTGAAAAATGTGGTTCTTAGGCTTGTATTTAAGTTTCTTCATAGAGAATCTAAAATTCAGTCAAAATTACAGATCATTATTACTTTTCCCTTTATTATTTATTATTAAATTCTTCTTTTATTTATTTACAATATTTAAGTTTCTCTAGGTAGATTTTGGTCATATTAAGTTTTTCAATAAAGGCAACATCAACTATCACAAGGTTTATAAAAAATTTGGTTCCTATCTTGTTCCAGATTTTAAGTTGATAGATCTCATCCTTACATTGCTCTTTAGTTTATTGGAGAAAACACTACCCCTAAAATCAAAAATACAGCTTTGCTCTCTCTCCAGTTCTCTCAGGATTTCTTGACTTTCTTTGTATTAAACATTGACGTAAACTTAATGAACAAATGGAACTGAAAAAAAAAAACAACTTAGGTACCTTACAGGAAGATAGGAAAAAATAAATCTATTATTGGCAAAAATAATTTAGCACTATAACCCACACCAATATTTATTTCCATTCTCTTTCTTTGGAACCTCAGTAACATCAGTTTTACTGTTTAGTATTTGCTTTCCATTGAACTATTTGAAAAACAACATAAGTGTTTTCTGAAATATGTATGTATATGAAATAAAAATGTGTTTAGACACATTGTTCTTATTTACTCTGTTAATACTGTTAGTGTAGAATAAAAGCATTTATTAATTGGTTGATAGTTATAAACTCTTGTCTCCTACCAAGACAAATCCTTAAAAATAATGAAATTGTTTCCTATATCAAGAACTGGAAAGATAAAGAGTTTACAATACTGTTCAAAAGCCTCCCTTCTCCCCATAGTTTATAGGATTAGAGTATGAATTCCAGGCACTTGATCCTGTAGTATTAAAAAAATAATAAAAATCCAAAATCTTAACAGTCTGCAGACTCAGAGAACCATCATGGAGCTTAAGTGATATTCTCCAAAACTAGCTGAGCATAACCCTCTAGTTACAAAGGCATTAGTGATATGCTTTCCAGAAGACATCTTCAAACTTCTCTTATTCTTTGCCATCTTTTTTTTTGTCTCATTATTACTATCCAGTCTGTAAAAATTGCAGCTTTTGCAATGACACTTCATGCATAATGCATACACATCTGATCCTACTGCCCTCCTTACTTTTTGAGTCTGCTGGCTAAGCTTGACCAAAGGAGCTTTGACGAAGGAATTGCTTTCTCAAAGTTTCACAAAAGGAGGTGAATTGATAGCAAAGAACAACATTACACTGATTGTCCCCAAAGATGTGCCTTGTTGTACCCACCAGTGACTTCACAGGAGATGGTACTCATGGAAGTGCCCAGACCTCATTAGGCACATAGTTTGCACCTTGGATGCTGGAGTTAACAGATTTAAAGTTACCAATCTGTAAGAAAATTCTGCTAATTATTGTGTTAAAATGCTTTTGCTTTCTTGTCATTATCTTTCCCTATGTTAGTATAGAAGTCCCTGTGTCCCTTAGCAAGTACCCGTGATACAGCACCAGGTGAGCAATGCATTATTTTGTTGCTCTTCTTAAATTAAAGGCCCAATGAGGCCTTTAAAATGAATTAATACACATTTGATAATGCCATCATTTTAAAAGCTGGGTATATTATGATTTGTAACATATTGAAAGTTTCATGAATTGCAGATTCCCAAGTGTTCTGTCCTTAGATCTAATTACTAGAGATGATTACATTCAGGACCTTCTGAAATCACAGGGGCTGGTGATACAGTGTTCTCTCTATTAGGAAAAGTTACATGGCTCAAAATTCATAATTTAGGCTTCAGGCTGACAGAGCAGAGCAAAAAAAGTCGGAGTAGACAATCTTTGGGCTAGGAAACAGACAAACAGAAGGCTTATTAATTGCTGCGTTTGCACTAAGGATTGAGACCCTCCAGGCACAAGCTGGGTGTCCATATCTAGGCTCTTCACAAATGCTTAACAAATTGGTTGGGATCCCTAGAACTGTACATCCTTCAGTGACCAAGAAAGAAGCAAAAGGACAAAAATGAATGGCCTGAAGTCATACAACAGGTGTGGGGTGAGAAGTTTTTGTCAAACTCCTGCTTCTCTCTCATCTCTTTCCATTTCACCTTTACCAGTCCATGCTGCCTCTCTTCCCTGGTAGAATATTGACTGCACTGCTGCATAGCTGGTGTACTACATCCCTTATATATGTACAAAAGTTTGTCTCATTTGTATAAAAATCTTGGTGCTTTGTTTGCTTGTTACCACCAGGCCTTCATGTACTGATGTTCTTAGGTCAAGTGTAGTGAGCAGGGTGTTCTAGCACCATGGCACAGAGTTTAATATTAAATAAATGGAGGTATTCTGTAATTGCAATAATGAAGGCAAGCTTGTCATGCTGTTTGAGTTTACTATTTGTTGGAAGAAGATAGCAGGGAACAAGCTACTCACAGTGCTGCTTGAGAGTTATTACAGACAGGACTTGATAAGAACTGACCTTTCGGATTAGGTCCTTGCCAAATCAGTGAAGACACTGACAACCCAGATACTCACAGAAATTCCCCTGTGACACTGCTGACAGTGGATCAGGGGCCAAAACCCAGATAGAACCACAAGTTTCTTCTTTCCCCCGCCTGAGGATATTTAACCCCATAGTTCTACCTTCCCTAACCACCAGGCTACTGGCAATTAATTAGTGACTTAATACTGCTCTGCTTTAAATAGTTTCTGGAGAAAGACTGACCTAGACTTAGTCATCCGCACTATCAAGGCGACCAACTTCAACAGGAGAAGGTGAGCAAACCTCTTTTAATGCCCATCTGCAGCTCTGCTTAGAGTTTAGATACAGATTGGATTCAACATGTGATCCTAGAGGTCTTTTCCAAAATTAGTAATTCTGTGATCCTATGTGTTTTCTTCTAATAATTTTAACCCTAATCAGAAAATATTCTGTAAGCATGACCCAAATAAATTTTCATGTGAACAGGCCTTGTGCTCTAATTTGTCAGTCCCTACTTTGGCATTGCCAAAACCAAAGTTGTTCTTCAACTTGGTTTTAGAGCAGAAGCCGTAGACCAAGAACTGACAAAAGGCTGGCTAAAAAAACAAATAAAAAGTTGAATCTTGCTTTAGGGGTGAAATGGTTGTTGGAGAAATACAAGGATATTAAATCAGCCATGAACTGGTTTGCCTGAATCAACCACTCCTAACCCAATAATCCTCACAATGTTAAACTCTTGCCTTTAAAGGCTTTCAAAATGCATCCTTCCTTTCCCTATTATTAAAATTAATGCGGATTTAATTACTGATTGCTAAAGCAGATTCAGGCTGCTGACCCAGTGCAGTAATTCCATACAAAGCTATACCTTAGCTTCTGCCCAAGATCAGCAGCAGCAGTAACGGAAGAAAAGGAAGATCAATGCATCTGGTACCTTCAAGACTCAGGAAGGATTTGGCTAGCTAGGGCTTTTGACAGGCCAAGAAAATAGCTACAAAAACAAGGAGCCTGATTGTCAAAGATCCTCAGCCCACTGGACAGCGGCCTGCTCGGAAGAATCATGGAATCATAGAACAGTCTGGGTTGGAAGGGACCTTAAAGATCGCCTAGTTCCAACACCCCTGCTCTGAGCAGTGACATCTATCCCAAAGAAAAGAAAACAATCAAATATCACAGTTTTCTTTTATTTCACTTTAGGCTAAAAATAATTTTGCCGTTCCTATCTTTGAAAACAGTCTCAAAACTCCATGTAAAAAATACCTCCAAAACATTTTTGCTTAATACTAACTTAACTGATATCACATGCTAATTTTGCAAGTAGTCAAGGTATAACTTAGCACATGACAGAAAAAATCCTCAAGATATAAATAGTGGGAAACAATATGTCCATACCCTCTTGAGAAATCAGAAGTAATTAGTTTTACAAGAGAAACAAATGAATGTCCAGGACTTCTGAAAATCTAATCCTTAGCATGCCCTATGAGCACTGCCTTGTTTTTTAACTTGGTTTTTAACCACAAATGAGCCCCCATCATCATTATCCCCAAAATAGCTATCTGCTGAGAAAGTAATCTAGGTGTTGACATTGAAATGAACTTTATTTTGCTAGCTGTTTGATTTCTGAAACTTAGGTTCCTTTTGCTTCATGTAATCTTTTGCCTTTCTTTTCTTATGAGGGTCCACTTAAGTTCCTTTTCCCTGATAGATTCAAGAAGAGGTGTTTATGTGCACAAATATGCTTCTTGTTTACTATTGGAATGAATTCTATATATTTAATTCAAAAAAGAAAATTTTGTTTCACACCAGTAACTGCTACATAAAGATCATTCAAGAAACTAGGATAAATAACCTAGGAACCTAGGTTATTTCTGGGTGCTAAAGCTGTCGTATTATTCGTATTATGCTTGACAGTCCATTGGAGTTTTCATTTTCCTCCTGTATCTTTTGGAATCAATCATTTCCAGTTGTGAGGGTGTTTTGTTTTGGGGTTTATTTGGTTGGTTGGTTGTTTTTTTTTAAATTGAGGAGAGTAACAGTCGATATGAGTTGAAGCCACAATAGGAGATGCCCTTGCCATTACTCCATCAAACTCTAGCTTGGGCCTTTGGAACGATCCTTGCATAGCAGCTTGCAGCCACCCCAAGCAGTCATATTTCTCTCTGTAAATTAAATTTCTTTAAAAAGTCTCATTTTATCCTGAGGCTGAAATTCTGTTCCAGTAAATTCTGATCTACAGAGACATCTACTTCCCATTGAAGTTGATGAGAGCTGCAGGTGACCAGTGCCTCTATAGCTCAGACCCTTAGGCTGGATTTCTCCCAGAGTACGAATATGTTATTAATAAGAGCTAGCTATCTTTGGCTGAAAGCCTGGTGAAAAACACTTTTGTGCTTTAAACAAAAGTGAGATGGTTGATTATGGCACAAACTCTCAACTCTCCTCGAAAGTTTTTGCCTTAGTTTATTTTAAAACAATTTTTTTTCAAGCCAAGCCTTAAGTAAGTAGTAAACATAAGAGCAGGCTCCCAGAACTTTTCTACTTTTTTGATTAAAAAGGACAGAATGAGATAAATGGGGAAAACAGCAACCTTTTTCTATCTCCAATGCTTTTTTTTTCACTTGAGATTAATTTTTCTTTAGAAAGATAGAGGTTATAAATGATTTTGGGAAAGGAAAATATCAAGCACACCTGAGGTTTTAAACAAACAATTCCTGCTGCTAAACAAATCCATGGTGATTTGTAGATGGAAGAAAAATCTCTGAAGCAGAGGCAAAAAATCCAGTAGTAACTCACTGGATCTGTGTCTAGGCTCTTGCTTTGGTACTAATGGGATTTCTTTGATATGTTGACTCAGGCTTTTGATAGAGGTAAGATTCAGTGCAAAAATGTTCACAGCTTCCTTTGCTGCTTTAGTTCATATGTTTGGTTTCCAAGTTTGGTGTTTACATTGCTTTTTAAAGTCTGCATTGCACAGATCACATGTATAATTTAATTTCTCTGTGGTTTTTTTGTGCTGCAGTGCTCAGATTATTCAAGAGAAAGTTACTCTGTTTTGATATTCACCTGACAGAGATTAATTTGCCAGGAAGTTGGGTTCAAGTTAAAGAGTAACTTTTTGCCCTTATTCTTAGCAACTCAAGATTGCTGAACACACCACAAGATAGAGGAAAATGTGTGGATAGGTGTTACTCTGTTCACTTGCTAGCTGGCATCTGGACAATCAAGGGCTCTTAAATTGTTAGAAATGTTTTGTTGTTTGTTTACCTATGGCACATGAGTCCCCCAATCCTTCTTCATCTCGAACAGAGGTTTCAGTAGGTTATTTGGGAATAAACCTGTTTCAGATTATCCATTAACTACTTGCCTAGGGGGGTAGAAATTGAGTGTTGTGCTGGAGAGGGGAACCCTCAGTCCCCAGGGTTAATTGACACAATTGCTGGAAAGATTGTCAAAGCCAAACAGTCAATTATATCAAGCCTGCAGGAACCTGATGACAAGCCTCAAGTCAAATCTCTCAGCACAGATACATACCGTATTTTGTCAGTTGCACTAATACTGCGTCGAGGTGGGAAACAAACAGTAATACAGGCAAAGCTGGAGCATCACATCCTGGAATTTTTGTGCTAGGAATAGAACCAGAATAAAGAAACAGTTTATTATTTTATCTCTAGTCATCTAAGAGGATTTTGGAAAATAGACCTGAAAATGTCATCTCAGAATTGTATATTTAAATGTTAAGACTAAGCCAAATCCCACAAACCCCACAAAAACCAAAACAAAAATCCTCTGCCTTCCTCTGATCTTTTCCCTCCTTGCACAGTAGAGCCTCATTGGACAGGAAAATAAAAGATGTCTCAACTCAGCCTGTAGAACTGCTCTGGCAATGCAGCAAGTGGCCTGCCTGAGAGAAAGGCAGGGAAGTGAGAAGACAGCAGAGAACCAGAGGACAGGTTTAACTGGGAGGGCTGGATTGGAACATCATCTGCAAACACAGTTTGCAAAATCCTTTGATTTTTGACAGGTAAATTCAGATAAAAGTATGGTTAGAAAGTTTAATGAACTAGCCCAGTGTTCTGGTTTACTGTCTCTATTTAAAGTTTTCTTTGAGACCATCACACCATGAAAGGCTGAATATGGAAGAATGTGTTCATGAGGGAGAATACATCTGAGAAAAATTTCTGTGGTGTTTCTGGATCGCTGATGTATAAAAAGTAAAGTGATTTTCAATTCTTTTTAAGAAGTTGGAACTTGGATTTTGATCAAATTAAATAATTCATATTAAATTTTGTTTGATGGTGAAGAGCTACATAGCATTGCAGAATATCTGGTTTTCATTCTCAGAAGTCACACATCAGTAACACTCTCAGTGGTGCATTTTCATATTGTCCAGACCCACATCTATGTTTATAGATATCAATATTCCCTCTCCCTAACAAGAATTATTTACTTAAGTGTGAAGAGAGAAATTAACGAATCAGAGTTCAACCAATGGGACTTACTCATTTGCAACTTCTATAGACAAGAAAGGATAAACATGAAGATTGCCTTCATCCTGTGCAATTGGCACAACCCCTGAATGAAAGTTATTTTAGTGCCACCCAAATACCTTCTGATCAAAATCCCAGTGAAGCAGCTACAGTTCCATGGCTGTATTCAGTCTGACTCAATCAATCAGAACCGTTTGACAAAACATCTCATTAAAAAGTCTTCATCCAGCAGAGTGCAGAACTCTATTGCAAGGCATTCATTTTTGGCAGAAAAGAATTCCTCAGTTTCTTGCTCAAGATAGACTTTTTCTCCTTCACTGAATGTTCTTCTCTGAGTGTCTGGACTTAGCTGCAATACTGATTTTATTCAACTACTTCACCAGATTTACTTCTGTGTGTGTATAAAGTAAGAATAAATGAAACTTCCCATCTTTCCCCTTTTTTGCCACACACCTTTCTCCTGCACAGTGTCCCAAATGTAGGTACAACCCAGGAGTGCATGTATGTTCTTGGTACTGACCATAACAGGGTAACCCCCCAGTATATTCTATTCCTTGATTTCTCCCACTGGAAAACAATATATTATAGTTTTGCAGTGGAAATAGAAGCCTAGGCATCTTTTTTGAAGCAAACTACATCAGAAGCCCTTGGAGGAAATGAGGCCATAACAGAGAAACTAATTTAATTTTTTGTGTCTGCTCACTGTGAAAGGATCTTTTTTTTTACAGGGGCACATCAGTAGTTGCATCTCAAACAAATCTTTGTTTCAGAACTAAGTTGATATAAAGTACAGGGACCATTTCTCATGATTCAGTCAAGAGTTTTAGCCTCGTACTGAACTTTGCCAGCAATGTGCATTTTCTCATGTCAGCCTTCATATCAGAAGATTGTAATGCTAACTCTAAGGGTTTCATGGAGTCCCAGAGATACCACTTTCCAGAAAAGCCTGACATGATGTGAAAATCTGTAGAAGAAAATCTGAACAATGTACTGGCTAAACCAATACTGAAGAATAAAAATAGTAGGCATATAAGAAAAGTAATACACTATGGGAGAGTCAAGCAGGGTATTTATGCCCCACAAATCTCTTGGCATTGTTTGAGGAAACTGAGAACGGTGTAGATGAATGAATATGATCCAGCTAAAGACACTAATCTGGAGGAGCGAAAGTCTTTTTAAAAGTCTTTCCAAGAGACTTTAACTGACATAAGTAAAAAGGAAGGCATTCTCATGGACTAATAGTGGACTAAATCATAAGACAAAAAAAAAAAAAATACATTAATAAAGCATTAGTTTTCAAAATGAAAAGAAATAGATATTTATGCTGGGCATAGTGCATTCAAAAGTGATGTAGAAAGTGATTGAACACAAAATGGTGTGAAGGGTAAAAAGAGAGGCTGATTGCAAACCATAGCAGAGGATTTCTTATAATAAAAAAGATTACCATAAAAAAGCATAATTAATTCTGTTTTAGTAAAGAAAAGTAATGAGGGGGAAAAATTTCCAGAAAGTCACTAATGGTGAGCTGTAAAGCAGCTGCTACTACTCAGGAAAGAGATTTTGGAGTTATAATCGATAGATCTAAGGCAATATCAGGTTGATGCTAATCAAGCAGGAACTAGGGTGTTAGGCATCCAGTTGAAAAGTATAGAGAACTGCCATACATGCAGTTTTGATTCCCATTATCTCCTAATGAATATGGTTGACTGAGGAAAGGAACAGAAAAATGTGGCAAGCAGGAAGCATCTGCCCAACCAACAAGGAGACACTGTATGTACCAAGACTCTTAAACTTATAAAAGACACGACTCTATGAAAACATGATAGTCAGGAGAGACATAGTGAAGTTGAATATAGAAGGATGATTCAATTTTGTTATAAGGTCAGAACTAGAAAGAAGAAAATGAACACATATTTTGACTGTACTTTCCATATTGAGCAGTGAAATTGATTGTCAAAAGATCTTGTGGATGGAAATGGGTTCCGGAAGCAAACTTGCTTAGACAGATGCACAACTATAAAGTGTGCTGGCTCTACTCTCCCCCTGTTGCTAGCTGGTGTCCCCTTACAGAGGGAAAGTACTCAACTTTGGAGTTTTAATCTAGAACACAACAGCTGGTTTTGCAAGTTTTTAATGCACTGTCCAGGAGTTGTGCATCCTCATCTCCTTCAGAAGATCTGTGAGGTGATCCAAGAATTATTATATATGTTCTGAGTTTTTCCCCTAAAAGTACCTAGTTCTTCTGAAGTTAATTTTATGTTCAGAGTGATGGGAGACTTCTGGTTTCAATGCAATTTCTGGCAAAATGCAGTACTTCACCTCCAATTTTCTTCAATGTATGGTCTTGTCATATTTCCCATGATCAATGATTTTAGCATTGTCTCAGACAGGCTTACAGTGTTCAGCCATGTAGTAATGTCTATCATTTTGCTGGGAGAAAAGGGTAAAAAATGAAAGATTTTTCAAGGAGGAGAGAATATTTTCATTCAAAATGACCTTGCAGCTGGGAATGCTAAAGGTGTCAGTATGGGAAAACTCCATTTATTATGCCTAGTGCTGCCTGTTTTTAGAGGAAGAAGTCCTGTGGAGAGATAACACACTCTCAGAGATGCCCAAAGCCTTTTGTTCCAGCGAGGCAGGCAGTGAATCCCAGCCTCTGTAGGATGAGCTGAGCCAAACAGAGCCCATGTCCCTGTGTGTCTGTGCTGCCCAGTGTTGTTAGTGAGGTAACCAGATAAATCTACCCTTTGCATTTTGGCTGTGGTTTGGTGGTTGCCCTTGGTTACCCGGATGGGTCAATTCACACATTTTGCAATTTTTCTAACAGTTTTTGAAAGCTAGACTAGTGCTTCTGACCAACTTTGGCCTAGCTAAATCTGGAGAGAGATCATGATAGATCTCCAAGAAGAAGAAGAATGATATGCCTTTTAGGACAGGTTTTCGTAAATATAGGAAAGGAAAAAACTCAAAATGAAATGGAGCAAAAGAATACAGTTAAACCATTAAAGAGTCAGGAGATTTTGATAATACAGAATCATTGCATATTAAAATTCCATATCTAGATGCAATCAACATATATTAAAGATGTTACATAAGGTGTAATTGACCACTCAGCCAGGACAGTGATAAGAACTGCGTAGTGCTGAAAACAATTACATGCACTGTAAGTATAGAATATTCAGTAGCGGTAGAACTCACGTATTCTCAGTGGTAATTATTTGTATATATTTTAAAAGAAAAAGTGATGGAGAGACTTAAATTTTTGACATTACAATGGCATTATGTTAGGCTATTTGTTGGAACAATAAGAATTTACAAAGGCAAAATTTAATCCCAAGCAACAAAGAACCTGGTGAATGTGTATCTAACAATAATCCACCCTGTTACCACAGTTAAAAAACCAAAATATCCTTTACCTAACATTTAGGTTCAAAAAAGGGAATTACATAAAAAACTTTGAGACAAGAAAAGGTAAAATACTTTTTGCTGTCGGGATAACTGTTTAGTGATCCCTTTTTGATGGGCCAGACTAAGTCAAGATTATGTCTCAAGAAGAAATTATAAGAAAGACAAGAAAAAGGATGGCATATTTTCAATAGCAAAGTAAACGAGGTTAACAGAATTAGTAGATCCTTCAAGATCTGAAAATGTGTTCAAATGGAGGGAATATGAAACTGATAGTATAAAGACAGAACTTCAATAAAATCTAAAATAAATTTCATTCAATACAGAATGTTTTATAGGGATATATTAATATATTTATATATTATATATACACAGAGGTGTTACAAAATATGAAAAAACAAAACCATCATGTTAAATGTAAACCTAGAACAGGACAGACCAAAAAAAGGACTTTTGAGGAACACTTGAGAAAACAATTCAAATCTCCAAGAATGTTTTTCAAAACATTAGAAAAAAGAAAACTATTAAAATGCCAAACAGGAAATGAGATGCAATGGCAGTAGTTAGGGGGCAAATGACATTAGGTAGATTTCTGTGCCAGAATCCTTCTTTACAGGATGCTAATTTATGAAACCATGGCCAAACTGAAGCATCAGCAAAGCAGCCTTTGAAACGAATATATAAAATTATTATCAGAATTAATTCAAAAAAGAGTTCTAAGATTTCCAATGGAATTCTATGAATTCTAAAGGAATTTAAATGTGAAATTGCTAGAAGTACTGTGTTCAGTGTAACACTTATGTTGGTCTTGTTGTCAGAGAAATAGAAGATATTTTAGAATGCCAGTTACATATGTTTTAAAAGGCATCCAAAAGTACTTATGGATCAGCAATTTTGATATTTCTGACATTTAAATTATGTGAGGTCTTAATGTATATGTGGATGTATAAACAGATATGTTCTAATAAGGAATAAATCATGTCTTAATCATAAATTTCTTAAAATTTAAAAAAAAACTCCATGGAAATATTGTAAAGAATAATCTAGCTAGTGAAGTAGACTAAATTGCAGTTTTCCATAAAAGCTTAGATAAAGTTCTTTGCCAGAAGGTGCTAAAAAATAAAGTGTGGTACAGGAGAAAGATCTGCTTGTGTATAGGAAATTAGCTAAAAGGCAGAGAACAACATAGACAGACATGAGTGGAAGCATTCCCTAGGGCCAACTAATTTCTCCTTTTCACCATAATATGAGAGAACTGGAGAAGAAGTGAAAAAAGGAGTGATAGAATTTCATATAATGTGACAAGCAACATTTAAACAAAGGGCAAACAACTGATGGGTTGAACTTGGGGTGTATTATCACTTAAGAAAGACTCCTGAGGCACTGTTGGTATTCAAAATCTACTCTACAAAGCTCACTGGCAGTCAAAAACAGAAGAAGATAAAAATTAGGAACTGTTAGGAGAAAGAGAAAAGAGAGACCATCATTATGACACAGCATAAATTCATACACCAAATGTCATTATGGTGGAGCCAGAAATCTGTTGGATACCCTAGACAAATCAGAGGGCTGGGCAATCAGCAACCATATTTAATACGAGTTAAGTGTGGATTCTGCACCTGGGATGTGTCAACCCTGGGTGCATGTACAACCCAGGGAATGAGACACTGTAAAGCAGTGCCATGGAAAGGGACCTTGGGGGTCCTGGTCCATGGCAAGTTGACCATGAGCCAGCAGTGCCCTGGCAGCCAGGAGAGCCAGCCCTGCTCTGGGGGCATCAGGCACAGCATCACCAGCCAGGCAAGGGATGGCATTGTCCTGCTCTGCTCTGAGCTGGGGCAGCCTCACCTCCAGTGCTGGGGGCAGCTTTGGGTGCCACAATATAAAAAATACATTAAAATATTAGAGAGTATCCAAAGAAGGACAGCAAAGATGGTGAAGGGCCTGAAGAGGAAGGTGTATGAGGAGCAGCTGAGGTCACTTGGTCTGTTCAGCCTGCAGGAGACTGAGGGGAGACCTCACTGCAGTCACAGCTTCCTCATGAGGGGCAGAGGAGGGGCAGGCACTGATCTCTGCTCTGTGCTGACCAGTGACAGGACCTGAGGGCATGGGCTGAAGCTGTGTCAGGGGAGATTTAGGCTGGGTATCAGAATAAGATTTTTCACCCAGATGATGTTTGGGCACTGGAACAGGCTCCCCAGGGAAGTGGTCACAGAACCAAGGCTGACAAAGTTCAAAGTGTTTGGACAACACATTCAGGCACAGGGTGTGATTATTAAGGTGTCGTGCAGGGCCAGGAGTTGGATTTCAGTGATCTTTGTGGGTCCTTTCAGCTCAGTTTATTCTGTCATTGTGTGACTCTGTGAACTGAGAAACTAAATGAGGATGGACTTAGGGGAACAATTTTTCAGCATTGTTGTGCTATAGAAAGTAGGGGTACCCAATGAAAAGTTAAGTTTAAAACAAATCAAACCCACTATTTTAAAATATTATACATACTTTTTTTGTTGTTTGTTTCTTTTGTTTTTGTTGTTGTTTGTTTGGGTTTTTTTTAGTGAGTATTGTCTTTAAAGAACAGTTAAAAATTATGAAAGTAATGTCAGAGACTATTAAATAGGATGGTTGGTCCTGATGCAAACTCTGGTTCAGGGTGTCTCTAAACTACAGACTGCCAAGAGCAAGAGTCAACACCATGAAAACTTTATTCCATTTTTGGCCTGTTTCTACATTTTCCCCCTAGCAATTCTTTATATGCTACTGTAAGAGAAAGAAAAACAAAACTAGAAATTGACTTCTGGCAGTTCTCTCAGATAAACCTGTCTTGTGGATTTTGAGATTACACATAGCCTCTCATTTGCTGCATATGTTTGTTCTTAAATTTTTATTAACACATTTTGTTCAGTTTTCATAGATTCAATGAAGCTGGATGCCAGTTTAATTTAAAATAAAAATACCCAACAGAAGTCCCTTCTTCTTCCTTTTCCTAACTTTGAGCTTCTGAATTTTACTCATGTTTTTATTACAAAATGATAGCTCTAGACCATCATTCTCTAAAGGGACACTGGCAACATGTATTAAACAGTTTTAATTCCCTCTAACTATTCCCCGTAGCCCAAAACATTTTCTGAGATCCTAGGAAACACCATTTCTTTCCTCATTGATTTTTTTCTTTACTATAAAACAAAGCATTGATTTTCTTCCTCCTGTCTTGTGTTTCTAATGGTACGTAAATTAACAAGGTTCATTTGTATGCCACCTTACCAGGACTCCTTGTCAGACCAGCATCACCAATAATAGAATGTAGGACCCTCCACTTAATCTGCAACCTGATAAATGCTGCCCAGTTGACAAGAACAATGGTTGGATTTGGTCTTCCTCTATGCCCTTGAGCAAGACACTTAATCTAGCCTACCTTTTAATTCTATGTCTACAGCATAGGGAAACTGTTTATTTATGCCATACATGTTTGAAGATGATTCAGACCCATTAGTGAATGTTACATGGGCTCAAACACCTCTCACAGAGGCTGAACACACAATCCCATTATTTGGATTCAGAAGAATGAACATATCAGTTTCACAGGCATAACCTCTCTCGTTGCTGCAGTAATCAATACATTCTTGAAGCTGTACTATTCATCCTCTCTTGCTGAAAAGTCTTCTACTTTACAGGTGCTATTCAGCATCACTAAATAAAATTTGATTTTACAGAATAAGCAGGATTCTTAAACTCAAAAAGAATTTGTTACCACTTACTTTGATTCTTATGAATTCCTTGCAGCTTCCTTGCTGTGTAACAGCTGCTAAATAGACCAACATTGCCATTATGCCTTTTTAGATGTACTCATGATTTATTATATACTCATGGCCTCTTTGCTTAGCATTTCTGTGACTCCCCAATACAAAATAACGCTTAACTAGCATTTATTAATTTGCTCCATTATCTTTGCCTGGAGCATGTTGAGGATTTTTGAAGAGCTTTTTGTTTGTTTTGGTTTGGCTTTTGTTCCCCCCTTTCTTAATTTACAGTGATGCTGATGTATCCAGATGCAAAGCAAGCCAAAAGAACACAAATGTGAGGGGTTTTGAAACAGTTGTAAAGACTACCCATGGCTCAGGCATTTGGCAAGAAAATAAGGACATTTTATATCTCAGGACAGTGTTCCTCAAACAAACAAGTCAGAACTAAGAGGTGGAAGAAACATTTGCAATAAAAAACAGTTCTGTTCCTGTCAATACTCACCCTGCCAAAAGCAAACATCTGCAGAGCTCGATTTGCCCCCAGCCAGTGCTTAGACTCTGAATGAAGACCTAGTGTTGTAGTATTCACTCATTCAGCACATCTCAAAGCCACATGGGAAGTGCATGAAGAAATAAAATCTGTTGACCGTGGCATTGGAGATCTCCCTTTTTAAATGCCCAGTTTCTTTGCTGAGGGAAGACAGGTGTAGAACTACACGGTCTAGTTATAACAGCACTTGGAAATGCATTGGCAAACAAGACTTTGTCGAGCACCACTGGCCTGAAAATGTTCCTAAGCAGAATGCCAGGACCAGATTTTACAGACAAGTCTCTAGTAAATAACTTACTTAAAATTATCTGTTCTTAAAGTTAAATGTTTCTAGAGCTGCATTTGCCTTATGCTTATGTTGTGCAATACTGCTATAGCTGATGTTCCTAAGTGTAGGGGTGAGAAGAGAATCCCGTCTCTATGGATGATATATGAAGATAATTAAATGCTCTATGTGATAGAAGAAAGCTTGTTATTATTTTTCTGTCATTTAATTATGTATCGATTCAAAAAGTAAAATGTTTAAGAGAATATAAAAAAGTGAACCACATAGAATAAACCAATGTTAGAAGTAAACTGATCCATTCAGGCAAACTTGCAGCACAATGAATTTTGTACATCAGGTAGTAGCTTGTTTCAAAGAGAACTTTGCCAGTAAAATTGAGCATCAGGAGAAATGAGTACCACACAGTAGAAGAATACAGTGTAAGTGAATCATTCATACTTGCCAGAATTTGCTGATTCTCGGAATGTCTTCCAAGCCTGAAATGTGTTCTTAAAGAATGAAAAGAAGTCTTCAAAGTTGCACTCTGATTGACAGAGACCACATTATCTTTTTTTTTCCCAAGCAAGAAACAAAATTCTTAGAGCTCATTAGCCACAAATACTTACTAAACAGCTAATGAAAAAAGGCAGGCCTAAAAGTGAAAGAACCTCACTTACCTGCAAGTGTGATTTTCAGCAGTACCTGCCAAAGGAGGTGGGCAGCATGGGGTGAAATTCTTCTCAGGATGAGAACCATTCCATTGGAAAACTGTTTATTTATTTAATTACTTATGCTTGATACTGAACAGGAAAACTTTTACAGACCTCTAAATTTTTCAAGAGTTGATTCAAACAGATGAAAAAGCTCTATTGATAAACTGTTGTGAAAAAGGTTGGAGATTTTCCTCGTAGTAATTAAAATTAAATAAACCACCATTAACGTAAACCATCACTGACATTAACTGGCATCCCTAATTATATTGCTAGTAAAGCTGGTAGGAACCCAAATGGCACTTAAAGCTGAACAATGTTCACATTTTGTATATCTCAGCTTCATCCAGCCAGTAGAACGGGGGGGAGTCATGTAGGTGTGTTGATCTGTTATGCAGTTTAAAGGGATTTTTCCATATTAGTCTGAAATGTTGTACCAAGACTAAATTCATAGCAATATTTGATTAAAAGGAAGCCATATATGACAGCTTTGTTTAACAGGCCATGAAGCACCTCTTACATGTGACTCTGATAGCTGTGGGTAAGCCTTAGGTTTCCAAATGTTTGTAGCTACATAGAAATCAGCTGTGTTGATGAAAATCTCTCAGTTACAAATAGTGAAGCTGTTTGAAAACATACCACCTTGTGCCCACAATGAACAAAGAAACAGATATTTAACTGTTCACAGCAGCAAATCAAACACATCTCTGGATAGCAGTGTACAACCTACATAGATAGTTGGGGATGTAATATTAAAATGACAGGGGAAAAAAGCAGATTACTAAAGAAAGGTATATTCCACAGGTCCGCAAACTTACCTAAGAAGTCTCAGTCCTGGGAGTGGACACAGTTCAGGCTAAATAATCTCTTCTGATCTCTCCTCAGCAAGAAGAGTTTTCCTCCATTCATACTATGGATAAACAACACACAATCACAACTTCAGTCTGGTTAAAACTGAAAGCAGTCAATTCATTTGAAATGAATGAAGTCCACTTGCAAGAAACTTCCTGGGCTAAAGTGAGAGAATGATGTAACAGAGAGAAAGGATGAGAATAATATGGTAGAAATTTGTAATATAAGCAAGGAAGCCAGCAGCTGGGAAGCCAGGCTGTGAAAAAGGGAAAGATCAACACTTTCTCATCTGAAGAAAAAAAAAAAAAAAAGAAATAAAATAAAAAAATAAAAGTTATATAACACACTGCAGCGGCTTTGATTTTTTCCTCTTCCTGGCCAGAAAATCCCTATGGGGAGGAAAAAATCATAGTGAGCTTCATACTGCTGTCCACAGGTAGGCAGAACAACAGGGCTCTGAAACTGAGATCAGGTCATTAAAATAGGGCATGAATACTTGTGCATTGCTCTCTGCCTTGGAGGCTGCACAACTCAGAGAGCACTGGGAATGTTTAAACTCCAGTTGTCTCCCTGGGGTTATCCCATGTAAAATAGATTCACTCTAAAACTCTATAATCTTTGATACCTGTCTCTCAGGTCCTACAATTATCATTTCCAAATTGAAGTTTGCATGAAATACTCAAAGAAGAACCCCATGACTCCTGTCTGCTGGCCATGGTCACAATTATCCCCCTGTTGCTATTGGCAGGGACATTTGAACATCTTCATACCTTTTTTTCACTTTGATTTTGTGTAAAGGGGTCAAAGCAAAGCTGCAGATTAGCATGGGAGCTCTAACAGAATGGTGTCTCCTTGAATTAGGTAGAGTGCATGTATTTGCATTAATGTTCAGTATAAAAGGCACATGTCTTGCTATGTGAATGTGTTTGCAAAATCAAATAACTTCCATCTGACTGACAAACTCTATCCCAAAGAAAGTGCTCTGAATAATCCATTACATAAAAGGAAACAAAAGTGCAGCATACAAAAAGTGATGTATTTAAAGCTTGTTCATTTAAGAGACATTGGAACAAGAGCAGACATCTAACACTCTAGCTTTATACCCAGACAAAGGCATTTGTGCTTTACTGGCAGTAAACAATTTCAGGATGCTTTTGAAATGTCATTGATCTTGGTTTGTACTGCTCAGAACTGCAGCTGTCTTTTACTGCCTAGCTGGTGCTGGGTGCTTGATTTCATTCACTTGCATTTTCATTTCAGGTGCCCATCTTGTGAGTTCACTGGGTAGAAGTTGTGAAGATACCATGCATGGAACAGCAAGTTACAGCCATTCACAAGCAAGTCTTGAAGCAGACTAACAAAATCCTATTTCCATCCAATACTCAGACTAAAAATTTGCATAATTGTGGGAAGTATCCTTTACTGAGCTTTTGTTTATGGACAATGGATTTTACAATATAGTGCGTCCTGCTTCTGATAGCCTCAGAAGTCTCTGGGGAAATGCTTGTTTCCCTGATGTTTTTGATGGGTGCTCAGTCAGGAAGTTCAGAAGAAAAGAAGAAATTAAATAATTACCAAAGTTAGCCCAACTAGTAAATAATTTTATTATTTCTTATTTTCAGGCTCCTGCTCTCCCAATAAAGTATGCAACAGCAAGGCTAGGGATTTCTAATTGATGGCCTGATCTGTGTCTATCCCAGCAAACAGCAAAGCTGCCCGTCATTCACTTTTTCAATGCATAGAGACACTAAATAATACCCTTTTCTTTACTTGCTAAAATTTCCAGCTCTCAAGTACAAAATCCCTGGAGTTTCAATACTTTATCTATAATTCTTGCATTCTCAAGTCCAAAAATATCACAATTTTGGCTACTGGTTGGCAAAAGGTGGAAGAGAAAATATTTCCTTTTGGTAAAAAAAAAAAAAAAGCCTCCTTTTGAGTAGCATCACAGACAAATCATGGCTTGAAGCCCAACCATCATAAAGGTGAACATTTTCATTTCTGCAGAAGACCAATTTTTGAGTTGAGAATTAGGATTTTGTGAGAATTGCTCGCTAATGGTGCACAAGAGGCCAATACAGCCCCTTCTGCAGCATGTTTTGAAAGCATATGGTTTCCAAAAAGATGATGACTATTTAGTACCCAAATCCAAATTCTGTCTTCCCCAAGGAAATATCCAACTTCTTCAGCTTTCTTTGAAGGTACCCTTCCTGTGCTAGACACATATGTGTTACTTGCCTGTGTTTTGTGCTGCTCTTCTCCTCATTACAGCTGACACAGCCCAAGACTCAGAGGTGGATGTTCCAAAGCCATATGCTCATTTCCTGAAAATTCAGTGAAATGCGAGGACTTGGGGACTGTGTGTGTGAACCAAAACATTGTTGTTCTTCTCCCCAAAAAACCCCAAACAGCCCAGCACTTCAGGCCATATGCAGCATATGAGTTGGCACCAAAGTCGTGTTTGGCAAGATTTCTATGGATGCTACTTAAAATAAAACTGGAATAAAAGCACAACCTCAGCAGGCAAAGTTTTACACACAGCCTGGTTGCACAATCTGCTGTAGAGGATCATATACCCTGAAGAAATTTTTATATATTTATTCACTTTCAGATCATCTTCCTTTCTGAAATAGATACTAACCCTGTGTAATCTTGCTCTATACAGAGAAGTGAATCCTGATTTTTTTTACATCAAAGCCCCCCAGATTTGCCACACAAATCCTGCAGAAAGAAGGTAAAGGACGCCTTGCTTTGTGAAAAAAAATTGCTCTCCTGATGTTTAGGCAAAGGTTTGTTAAATTAAATAATAAAATTATTTTCCTTGTCACCAAGGCTCGGAAGTCACTGA
Organism: Rhabdornis inornatus; assembly: GCA_013397075.1. Taxonomy (NCBI): domain Eukaryota; kingdom Metazoa; phylum Chordata; class Aves; order Passeriformes; family Rhabdornithidae; genus Rhabdornis; species Rhabdornis inornatus. The sequence goes on along the minus strand of VWZS01002165.1, from coordinate 556,035 downwards.
GGGAGAAGTGGTTTTTACCTTTTCTTTCTCTGCTGGGCAGAGGGCAGACAGGAAGCTGTGCTTCCTTCGTCAGCACTGCTCCATGGTGTAGGTCACACAGTTTTGGTATAGACTGCATCTCCCGGCACTTGCAGGACAGTCTGTCTGCAATGTGTGGCAGAAGCATAAATCTCTCCTCTGCTGCCATCACAGCAAGGTTATCAGATTTGCTCTTCCAGGAATCCCAGTTTGTCTTTATATTTTTAGTCCATGTGTGGTGGGCTACAAAACCAAGCAGACTGGCCAGCATCTCCTCAATATGAGGAGTGGGAGGGTGCCAAGGATATCCTTGTGTGGCTTGGGGACTTGGACTAGAGGAGCAGAAAAAAGCACTGCTTAGCCCCTGGCTCCCAGCACAGCAAAGAGTGTGCATGAGGAAATCAGAAGACATCCATTTCTGTACATGAAAAAATCCCTGTGTTTCATAAACAAAAACTACTGTGAAAAGCAGAGTCTTGACTTTTTGATATAAGGAAAGGAAAAATAATAATTAATCTTTAAAATTGTGTGTGTATATTTATATGTCTCTAATGCATGTATTCATAATATTTATGTATGTAGAAATCTCTGTCATATGTGCAGGTTCGATCTGCGCATATGACAGAGATTTCTACATACATAAATATTATGAATACATGCATTAGAGACATATAAATATACACACACAATTTTAAAGATTAATTATTAAGATGTTTCATTTCTTTAGACGTTCTAAACATTCTTTCTCTAATGAGTACTTTTGTGCAGGAGAGAGTTTTAAATAATGCAAATGAATAAATACGCCCCAATTCCAAACAAACACAAAACTTGGAAATGATTCTATTCAAAACTAGCCACGTTGTGGCTGCATTTATGTATGTAGATTGGCATCTATGTAATCATTTTAAGAAAAAAAATTGGCTGTGATTGTACCTATACTCCAACATCTATTACAAGAACAGTGAGATAGATGCCATTTTAAGTGGGGAAAGAAAGCACAGACCAGTTACGTTTATCCCCTGATAAAATGTATGTTAGCAAATGTCTTTCAGGACTTCCCAGTCATGATTTCACTAAAATCCAGAAGTTTGTTTAAATTTCCTAGAGACAACTGGGCTCCCCTGGTTCTTCAGCATGTGCTCTCAGACTTTGCAAGAAATTAGAATAAAGGATTTCTGTCTCAGCAGCTGCAAGCTCAGAGCACACGTGTATTTCCTGACTGTGTTCAGCAATGTTCTGTGCATGAATCATAGAATCACAAAATCATTAAGGTTGGAAAAGACCTCTAAGGTCATTGTGTCCAGCAATTAACCCAGTACCACCGTGTTTACCACTGAACCCTGTCCCCAACTGCCATATCCATAAGTGTTTTGAACACTATTCTAGTGCATGACCACCCTTTTAGGGGACAAATTTTTCCTACCATCTAATCTAAACCTCCCCTGGTGTAACTTGAGGTCATGTCCTATACATGGAGCACAGTGTTCCTTCAGCTATCCCTGCTTTACCTCTCCCCTTCCACAGATCCTCACAGCCGCTCTAGCTCTATTCCCAGGCAATAAGGAATCTTAGCTCTGCATCCAGGGGGGAAAGTTTCCCCTCATGAGGCTTTCTACCCAGGAAATACAGCTACCTAATATTTCCAGTAATGGCTTCACGTCAAACATCCCACAGCGTAGAATGTCTCGCTGCAAAGGTGTGTACCATGGGACTGAGGGAGGTCTAAGTTGAGCCTTTAAAGTGCTGATTGTTTAGCTGGTCCTGCCTGGCAACATCAGGGCAGCAATTTCGCACGTGTTCCAAAAATGAAGAAGAAAAGGACATTTATGGATATTTGGTCCTAAACTGTCTTTGGGGCAATCTGGCGCGGAGCAGAGCTATCTGTTACATTTATCTTGTTTCTTCATTTTGTGGTTGAAATTTTATGAACACATGGTTGATTCTGAGTAGCAATTGTGGGTAGTAAAAAAAGTGTTAATTGAGGCCACTGATCTGCTAGATCACTTAGAAGAACCTGCTTAGAGCTCATCATACTGCCATACCTACAGCAGTAATCAGTAGTCATTAGGTAGTCTCTAATGACTATTGATGGAATACAAAAAGGAGACAAATGCAAACACAATAAGCTATTAATTTTCAAGGGCTGTGGTATTATCAAGACCTTTAAGTGAATGCCAAAAATAGGTCTAACTGGTAACTCCAAATATATCACACTTTATTTATTTAGAGGCTGAGGTGCTTTATATGCACACTCGAAGGGAAACTCAACACTACAGAGCAATGCCAAGGTGATGAGTTGCTGCAGGATGCAGTGCCTAAGGCTATCAGGGCTTGGTAATCCTGAACTTTGTGCACAAACCTCAGCTCTTGGGCTGTGCAGCTTGGATGCTCTGAGCTGCAAGAGCTCTTGCACTACCATCCCTGGGCTGCACATCCTTCTTCAAGTAACTCCACCTTGTGTCCTCTCTTTTCACTCCTCCTGAGCTGGAAGTGCACCACAGTGCACCAACACCATAGCAGAGAACAACCCCTTCACTTGGGCCTACCGTGCAAGGAATGAGGGAAGGAAGGAGATTTTATCCTGATGATGCTGTGAACCAGGGAAGCAAGCCAAGGTTTAAAGCAACAGCTGTCATGGCTGACCTGCCAGCCCAGAGCATCCATCTGTGACTGACCAGCTGCCACGTACCCTGAGAACATGAACACAAAAACATGCTTCCCTACTTCTGCTATACTAGATCTTTCTCTATTGTGTCTGTTTTGTCAAATGTGAGAAAATTATCTCTGTTCTCACAGCACTCAACTTGAAAAGTCAGTAACACAGCCTTTTTTCCAGCTTTATTTTACAGCCTAGGAGACTGTCTGTCAGCCTCTTTGGGCTTGTATAAGCTTCAGTAGCTGCTCTTGCATTACTACTCAGCTCTAGTTTCAGAATTAATTGTGACTTGATTTTGGTTTTGCCTTTCTTGTGTGTTGTACTTTAAATAGTTTCAAAAGGGAAAATGTGTTTTATAGCCTCTTCTGGTAGAAAAAGTAAATTGAAAAATTTATACTCAAAGGCTGAACCTTGTTGATTAATATTTTAGGAAAAAAAAACAGGATTTTACAATTTTAGCTCTCTACATCTTGTTTTTTCTTTGGAATTAATTCCTGATTAGTTTCTACAGTATCAAGGAACTATCTGTTATGGAAGATGAAGTTTCAGCTTGCAGAAACACAGGAACTAGTTTTATGAAAAATAAACAACACCCCTTACCAGAAGCACTTTAGCAGCCATTAACTCCTTCTTCCCCCTTTGCAGTTTGGGTTTCAGTAGGTAAACATCTACTTGCCCGTATCATTTCCCTTTTGCCTTGTCTAATGATGTCTGCTATAATGTCTCCACCAACAGGTAATTCCTACACAGCTACTCAGGGAAGGCGACTTGCTCTCCAGAGCTCATTGCATTAGAATAAAGCAGATGCAAAAACATGGTATGTTCTGTGTGTGGGTGGGAAAGGTATGAAATCAAGCACATAAAGAGAGGTCCATAGAGAGTTACCGATGAGAGGCAGAGGAGAGAGCTATGCTTTCTTACCTTTGTGCAGCTAATCACTGCATTCACCTGGCCTCTATGTGTTCTCCAGGACCACGATAGTCTGCCCTCCAGATCTCATGTGCCTTCAGGCCAAACTATCTCCAATTCCTAGGCTAGTCCAGAACTCATAGTTTCTTCATTCCTTAGTAGCCAGTTAGGGAAGATCATCCTTGAATACTGGGACAAAAAGACAATGGTGTTGCATGGTATTGCATGTTACTGCACAGAAGCATCAGCTTCATGTGTTTCTCATTTAGGGATAGAAGAATGAGGCTGGAGTGCAGGAGGTACTGCCGGGACTGTATTTCATGCCAAAAATGGGATCCTTGTTTTGCACATCTTGTATATACCCAGCTATCATGGGAGGAATTGTGGGTAGAAACCTCAGGCAAATGAAAGTTTTTATTTTTTTTTTTAAGCGCAGCATTTCCTTTTCCAGTATCAGAGAATGCTGTGATTGCCTTCTCTTTGGAGAGTCAGTTTTTCTGGAGTTTTAGGTGAATATTTTAAGTACTTAAAGCAGCTCTGTTGTTGCTCTTTCCTTGTTGGCTAACATCACAGAGCAACTAGTCCCACACAGAGGGATTTGCTGAAGCTTAATAGCACATCACTTTATTTCATAGCTTTTCTTTCTTTCCCTTTTTTTTTCTTTTTAATAATCCAAGATAGCTTATAAAATGTATGAAGGACCAATATTAATGTAAGCAGGGGAGATTAATACAACTACAGTTCATGAAAACTCCTTTAAAATTTTTTTTTGTTAACGGGTGCGTTTAGTGCTTGTGTGCTCCTATGGAGAAAACAACTTTGCAATCAAAAGAAAATGGAAGGGATTTGCCAGATGCCCTGCTTCTCTCCAAATGGTGCCAGCCCCTCTCCTGCTGCCAGGAGGGGGGCATGCTTACGAGGCAGTGCCATGGCACACAGAGAGGGTGGCAGACTGCAGATGCTGGCAGACACGAGCATCATTCCCCACCCTCAGAGGTGCTGCCCTGTACAGTCTCATCCTCATTGGTCCTCCACTGAGCTCCTTTACCATCAAACAATGCTAGATGTTTAAGAAGTGAAAGACCTGCAGTACTATTAACATGGCACGTTCAAAAGAGTTCTTCTTGCCTGGAGAAATGTTTTATGGCTAGCAGAAAAAAGCATTGTCCTCTTGTAGTAATGCTGCTGCAGTCTTTATGCTTTGCAATCATGGTTAAATGGAAATAGAGATCCAGACACTCAGGATCCATATCTGAAACTTTTTTTTTGTTCTAATTACAGACTTTTATCCCCCCAGTATTTTCATACTGCCTGTAGCAAACTGATAAAATAGCTATAAGATGACGACATATGCTCTGGTATGTTTGTCAGATAGGAGACTAAACCCATCCTAATCTGGTTTTAAGGTCTGGTTTTAACAACTGTTTTTCAGATCTTTTGAACTAGAGTTCCCTAAGAAGAGTGTTTCCCATACTGACATCTACGTCAGCTCTACTAACAAGAATTCACCTGTCAGTTATGTCACATCAATTTTGCTCCAAGCAGATTGGGTTGATCCTGACTATTTTTTATTATAGAAGGATTCATTAGTTATTTGATAATAATTTGTACACTAGGAAAAAACTTGCAGTGTATTAATTCCATTATTAATGAAGTTATTGACACAAGCATTAGGTGAATTTGTTAGTCATTACTTACATTGCATATCTTTTCCTGTTCATTGCAAATAAGGTATTTCTAGAGGAGAGTGGTGACTCAGAAAGACCCTGTTTCTGGTTTATCTTACCTTTCATTCTTTCATAATCCCATGTGTTCTCTCTGATAAACCTTAAACAAGACAGTTTGCTCTTTGTACCACAGAATCACCAGAGAGTCTAATGAGGCTATTTTTCAAACTCCAATGTTTATGCATTTGAAAAGAGAGTGAATTAAAATAAGAAATAAAAATAAAAATAATTATTTTGATGAAGCCTTAATAGAAAGCTAAGAAAATGCAAAACAAATGAGAGCTGTTAGAAATGAATTATTAAATCTCTCAAGCTGAAAAGTTGGTCAGCTAGGATGCAGGGGACATGGTTTCAAATAGCTGCTTATTTCATTTTCCCTGTGACTGTTCATATTAAAGCAGTAATAGAAATGACACTAGAGGTTGATTAATGAGACATCTGAGAGGGTGAAAGCTCACATTTAAGTCCCTATTTTTAAAGCATTAATTGCTTTTTCTTTTTGTTCCACACCTTGAATTAAAACAAAAACATATCCTCTAAATTAGAAGTATTATTCAAAATTAACTGAAAATATTGAAATAAGTAGCCTATATTCCTTTCTTAAAATGTGTGTGTGAGCATTTGCATAGTTTATTGTACGTGTTTTTAACATTTATAACAATATTTAGGCCCAATATCAGTGCTGCTCCACCAATGTAGGATGGCCATAATCAATTTGTTTTCTCTTGCAGTTTTGATACAAACTCAGTAATTTTAAAGTTCTGGGAAAACTGAGGATAAGAGACACTTCATTATATTTACAGTAATTGCCCTCAAAGTGCTTGTTGAAAATCTGAGAATTCAGCATATCATCAAGGTAGAATACATAAGGAAACATGTAGCCATAATTATCTAGATAATAAAATAAATGTGTTCTCACAAGAGGAATGGCCCATGGCACTATATTTGTTAGAAACACCAGCTAAAGGACGACCCAGCTAAAGCCATTTGCATGCCCTCTGAATACAAGTGGTCCAATTGTTGTAAAGTGGTAATAGAAATGTGCCTGGAATTGTGCTTAGCATTTTTAATAGAATTTAATCAAGGTATAAACATTTAACAGAGAAGGTTTCTTCAAAAATACTGCATAATACTCTCATATAAATATTATGGTGTTTTGTCAGATATAATGTTCTACATATTTTATCTTCATGGCCGTCAGTATCTACTGTTGTTCCAAAACATACTGTTTTCTTCTGTGGGAATGCACTAATAGGATTTTCTTCTTCTTGCCTGAGAGTTGTGATTGCAGCATTGGTAATTTACAGAAACTGTGAATACACTTTATGCACTAAAATTACATGCGTGTTTATGTAAGTGCTTGGCATGTACAAATAACCAAGACATACTATTGTATCACTGGATTAAATCAGTCTTCACTCAATATTACTGTCTGAGGACTTTGCCAAACTGAATGTATATGCATTTCTACAATTTTCTTTTGATAGAAATTCAGGCCCGTACTCTTTTGGCAACAATTTCTAAAAGCCTATAACTTTTAGAAGTAGTTCATAACTGTAGAAGAATATGAGAACCCTAAGGAAGACCTGGATGTGTATTAAAATGAGATTAACATCTTCTAGCACATATACTATTTATTAGGCAGCTGTATAGCAAGGGCTTTAATTGATCTGTTCAGAAAAACATTTATAGAATGTGAGAGTGAGCTGGGACAGTTGTCTCTCTGGCTCAGGTACAAGGCTTCATTTAAATTTTATTTAATGCAGAGGCATTCTCATGTAGCTTCATAAATAACCTGTATTAAACATATTCTTTCCCTCCTTTGTTAATTATTATAGTTTTGAGGCTGTCTTCTGTGCCTGAAGTTTTTTCCTTTAGAGTTCATGGCTCCCATATTCCCTTGTGCTGGGATTATGCTGTTTCACTGTGCAGCCGTGATGAGCAGAACTATTAATAGCTCGCTCCCTCGTGCTGCACTTGCTGGGAACTTGTGAACAGCCAGAAGAAATGCAGCGGCGCAGCGCTACGTGTCCTTCTGCTACAGCCTTTTATCTTTCCTCTGTACTCAACTTACTTGATTACACAGTGCAAGGCACATTTATTCTGCTCTTCCACATACCTGGTGGGCCGTCACAAGAAGAGGTATGGCACTCAGAAGAGCACCTGTGGGAATTCAAAGCTCTGGTCCCACGTTTAGTTGCTATGCCTAGTGGTATCAAACCGCTTTGTTTACAAAAACATTATTTACTTTTTCTTGCCTGTAACCAGGGCTGCTTGCAAGCACATTCAGAACTGGCAGCAAGCTCTCAGGAGCTGCTAAACATGCAGGACCTTCTTTTCCACAGTGCTCATGTACCCTACACAAGCTGAACCTGCTGCTGCTTTGCTCAGGTAAGGCATAGAAGCAGGATGGGGAGTAAGATGGCAGCCTCACTCCAGTGCTTCCCAGCAGCAGTCACAACCTGTCCCCTACCCTCATGCTGTCAGGAGACACAGAAGGCTCCTCTGCTCTGGAGTTACCCCATCCTGATTGTCCTGAGCAGTCTTTGCCTGTTGCCACAGGAACCACCCAGCCTTGGACATCTCACCCAGCCCACCCTCTTCCCGCTCAGGGAATGGTTGAATCTGTTCTGCAGCTGGAACCCCATGTTGCCTACCTGCCTAAAAACACCTGAGCTGGATCTGCTGCTGACCCAGCTCCCTCTGGGTCTTCCCTCTTTTTTGTGCCAGCTCTGACTTTGCAAGCCAATGTACACACAGAGAAACTTGCTGAAATCTACCTTTCTTTTAGGTATCTTGTTCAAGGAATTAGAATGTAGTTAAGCTGTTGCTAATTAACCTACTGGGAGTATCAGAATTCAGTTAACTATCCATTTCTCTCAAGATCATTTTGCTGCAGAGCTGAAATTCAACTGTAGGTCACCTGACAGGAGAACAGGTGATTTTTGAAGATAGGCACTGAGGGGTAGGTGCCCCTTAGTTCACTCTCAGTAGGAGAGATACTACCCTTCTGCAGTCTTCTTGCACCATATGTGGCTGGGTAACAGGGAAATGGATTAACAAATTTGCCTCTTAAAGTGGGGAAATTATATGGAAAAAGGTGCTAAAGGTTGTTTAATCCTGGAGGTGGGACAGCAGGAGCAGAGTATGGAGAGTGCCCTCCCTTAATGGGGTATAACAGGCTTTAACTGGAGAGTGGGAAAACCTCAGGTTTTCTCAATAAGGTGAGCTGATGCATTGAAAGAGTACAAGGAATAGCTTTGCAAGACTGTTTTCACAAGCATCTGAAGAATAAAACCCCTTTTAAAATAGAGGGAAAAAATAAATCCATGATGGCATAAAGAGTGAAGAACAGGGATGTAGAGAGAAGAGTTTCTCTTCAGCTGTTTTAACTCCTTCCCATGGTTGTCTGTCAACTCTGATTCCCTTGTTTTTCATATGTCCTCACCACCCATTTTACTATTTATTTATTTTTTTAATATATTTGGTTGGTTTGTGTGCAGAGAGGTAGGGAGCATTTTGAAACTCAGGAAACAGCTGAGGAATCCCAGGGAACAGCACACCAGACCCTCTGTTTTCTAGGAAAGTGTGCCGTGCTTTGAAGAAGCCAGGTGTGCATAGCAGCCTCATTCAGCACCCTCATTGACACGCTTCTCCTTTTTTTCTCCTTTTTTTCTCCTTTTTTTTTTCCTACAGACAAGCCAGGCAGGTTCCCCTTTCAATGGCTGACTTTAAAGCTGTGGCTTTTTGTGCTTCATTCTCTAAGGGATGCAGCAAGATCACCTGAGCAGTGACTTTTGATGAGAAAGTAAGGAAGCGTGAGTTTTCACAGTAGCCATCACAGTCAGGGTAAGAACTTGGCAGACAAAGTCTTTCATCCATCTCAAACCGAAGCATCATTTCCCATACACATTGAGAGCTGAAATACAAGGTATTGGTCCTTTCTCAAGTGAACCTGAGCATGCAGTCTGCTGCTGCTTTAGCAGGAATAATAGTGCCAGAAAAGAGAGTTTACAGATCATCTTTTGATGAATTCCAAGTCCTGCACCATCCACCAAGACATGGGCAGAAATTACTAATGTCAGGTCTCAATGCAGACAGTAAGTGATTCCTTGTTTTTGACTCACAAATTTGAGAAATGAGGTGCTAGTGAATCCAACGAAACCAGACACCTTTTATAACTTATTTTGGATTAATATCTTTCTATCTTTCTCTTCCTCCTCAAGTTAGGTTCTTACTGCAGTTCATTTACAATTTTCAGTGTATGATAAATGTGATTAGCTTCAGAAAAAGAGCTGATGCTGCTCAATGAAAGAAGAATTCTTCACTTTGGGGAGAGAAAGGGAGTTTGTGTGTGTGACTGTGGTGGAATATTCAGGGGTGGTGTCAAGATTGTTAATAATTTTTCCTCTTCTTATTCAAAGCTTTTCTTTTCACAGGGGTAATATTCAATTAGGAAACTCCTATGGAGCAGAGGGGGAAACCAGCAGGCAAGGAGTCAAAATCTCTGCAATCAGCACTGATAAGGGGCTGTTATTTTGACAAATGGGATAAAAATAAAAAGCATAAAAGGCTGCAGCAGGAGGCCTGAAACGGACGCTGAGCACTCTCCTTACTCAGCAAGGAGGTGTTTGCCATGGTAAGTCATGCATGATTGTTGGAGGTGATATTCTTTGATTTGTTACTGCCTTTTATCTTATTAGCAGTTACTGTAGTTTGAAATGTGTTAAGCAGAACAATGCTCTGTGTGTGTAATGCTTTCAAGAGTTTGACTGCAGCATTTTGAAACATTTCACAGGCCTTCTGTGTTGAAAGAGTGACAAACGGCTCTGTGGTTTGTGTTTCAATGTCTGCTCAGGTCTAAAAGAGCATAAAAACCAGGTACAGAAGATGTAGGCTCAGTTCAGCACGTATTGACCGATGTTTCATGAGCCACATCTTTATTTGTTTGATGCATCAGGGATCTACAGGGAATCATATCTGACATTTGTCTCTCTACTCTTTACCACATTTCAGAGCCTCTAGGATGGCCAACAGGCTGCCCAAAGCAGTTTCCTGTGGCTCATTGAAGCACAGTGACTGGGGAAGCACACCTCTGGAATGTTACAAGTCTAGAGCTATCACTTTGCATCACTGGCCCTGCAACATGCAGACCTAGCACCATTTGCCACAGAAGAGGAATTGTATATGCCCTAGGAGCTTTAATAAGGCAGCCCAAACTAACACTGCATGCACACAGAGAGCAGTGGAGAAAAGCCAGGAGGGTAGATGTAGTAAGCTACCTCTGAGACACTTGCAGCTATTAGCATCCTGAAATAAACTGGATTAATTTTGCAGACAAAAGTTCTCAAAAGTTGAATCTGGACAATTAGATAAAATGCAGATGCATCCTTATCCAGATTTCTAGAAAACTATATATTTCCAATTCTTAGGACATCAGAGTGTCCTATAGCTTCATTTCTTGCTTCACTTGTCCTGTGCTGCAATGTCTGATAAACCTGTTCAGCTCTCATTGTTGTGGCTTTTTATCTGTAAAGCAGGATTAAAATACTTACTACTATCCCCTGAAGCACATGATGGATGCATGCACCTCAGGATGGAGACAATGATGAATTGTCTTTGTGAGCCAATTTAGAACTGAAACAACTTTCTGTGGACTTGCTATGTCCAGTAATATCACATGCAATCAAAGACTGTCCTAATCTACAGAATCCAATTGTTTGGAAAACACTGGATTTTTCCACTCAACGTGAAAGCCTTTTAAAACTTCTCACAAACATTTTAATCCTAAAGAAGTAGTAGCATGTTGATACTAGTCTACTTAGCAGACTGATATAATATTCATTACAAAGTGATCAAAACCAATCATACAGATATAATCTACTGGGGAGACAAAAGCCCTGGAAAACAGTAAGAGATTAGTAACTCTGCTATATATGGAGTATGATGATGACAAAAACCAGCTAATTATTGCAGTTATGCCTCAATAATTTATAAATTCAGCCATTTCCCCAAAAGATCTATAGGTCTCTTTTGACTCCTCAAGGGAAGAATAAATGTATCACAAATAAAAGCCTAGGTTTTCCACAAAGGGGTTCGAGTGCATGGTTAATGCTGATCTCTTGTCCTTTGAGAGAGTAAAATTTACTGAAAATTTACGTGGCTGTTTGAATGAACATCCTGAATTTTGGGCTATGCCTCTGGTCTCCAAAAAGGCTGACCATGGAAAACAGAATCTTTTGTGTCCCAGAATATTTTCTCCAACCCACTTATAAGCCGTAGACAAAGATGATAACACCCTAATATTATACCCATACAAATAGGGCCTGAAATTTTTGGGGCTATTTATTGTTTAAATATCCAGATATCAAACTTTAACCTTTCAGAAGGTCCTAAACCCTTGCTCCTGAAAAACTTCTGTCTTTATCTGGTATCTCCAGTTCTTCGTTTAAAATTATAAAATTATTACTAACTTCTTTTTTTCTTAGCTAAAGGAAATCACAACCTAATTTGAAGGGTAATATAAAGATAAGCCAGTCTATGAAGTCTCAAGGTTTAATATGGGTGCACAATTTCATTTCATACTAATCAGTCATCTTTGCTATCTTGGAAAGCAGGTAAGAGAGTTCACTGAGCAGTTACCCGCTTCAGCTTTTAGGAGAATATTGAAACAATTAAATTCATATACCAGTGAAATGTGGGTGCAGACATTCAGGTGAATGCTGTTTGGGAAATTAAAGTGCTATGAAGCCCCAAGTGACAAAGGCATTAGTTTTCAACAGTGTTTATAATTGCTTCCAGGCTCCACCTGGTGCCAGGTTAGGCCTTTTGTGTCTCATGCCACTTGTGTGCAGTAGGCTGATATCTTTATGTGCATGTGGTGCTCCAAAGAGGCATCAGGAATGCAAAGAATGAGCATTGAGATAATTTTCTGTGTGCAGGTAAGGCTGCCTTGCAGTGGCATGTGGTTTGTCATGATGCTTCCCTCTTCTTCCCCATCACTGCACTTCAGTGTGATAAGGAAAGGCCTCTCTGGCCAGTTTACAGCTCTCTTCACCCTAGAGGGATCACAGGTATATGTTGGAAAAGACCTTCAAGATCTCTGAGTCCAACTGTTAATCCAGCATTTCCAAGTCCACCACTAAACCATGTACCCCACTGCTAAATCTGCATGACTGACGCTACCACTTCCCTGGGCAGCCTGTTCCAATTTTTAGACAACCCTCTCTGTGAAGAAATTTTTCCTAATGTCCAGTCTAAATCTCACCATTACAGCCTATTCCCCACTGGAAGGGGATTTATTAGGTTTGGATGAAGACACTTTCTTCAAAGCGTATGCTGAAGTTGTCACTGAATTTATCGAAAAAACCCCACCACTTTGGAGCCAAATAATTGTGGAACACTATCAGTTTCAAATTGCCCTTTTCCAGCTAAAATTTCCCTTAGGAGATGGTGTAGTGGTTTAGGAATTGTACTTCCTAATTTAGTGTTCCCACTGAAACTACTGCTAACCACGCTTCACTTTCTCACTCCCTGCCTCCTCCTGCTCCACTCCTGCAGTGAGCTAGGGAGGGGAGCTGGGGGCACAAAAGGTGAAGGTCATGGGTTGATATAAGAACAATTTACTGGTAACAGCAACAAGAAAGGGAACGGTGGCAGCCACAATACGAGTGATAGAGGGTACAAGAAAAGAATTATGATTTCTCCCCATGGAATCCCCCGACAACAGACAACACCCAACCACAGCCGCACTGTCCCGACTGCTCCCTCTGGTTTGGGACCAGCACCATGCAAGCAACCCCTTCTTCCCAGAAGAGAGTCCATTCCTTCCCCTCCCCTTCTCCCACTCCTCCCCCCTCCTCCCCTCCCAGTACTGATGTGAGGTTGTACAGCAACCTCTGGGTGTCTGTCAGGGCCCCACGCTGGCTACTGAAATAATTAACCCTGCCCAGGCCAGAACCTCTCATGGTAGCCTACTCTTCCTTTCCAACAGCAGGGAGTAAGAATTCAATTTCCTCTTTTAATTGTCACAGCTAAGAAGTTACAAGAAAGTATACATTTTTATCCTCTATTCTAAGAATACTGTATTTACATGAGAGAAAATAAGACTTAGAATTGTAGGTCTAGTTTCATACAATGTCTAAGAGTATTTACACTATTGTTTACACAAAGAATTCAAGTTACAAAAACAATTGTCATGATGGCTATGAGGTAGAATACAAACTAATAAAATATGTGTGATGGATGGCAAAATACAGACACGAAGGCAGACAGCCTGAAAATTCAAAATTCTTAGCAAATGCAGCAATACATCCTATTAGTAACAGAACTCCCTAGGAGAAGGACTTCAGGTTATGGAAGGCACCCTCAGGTGAAATGAGCATCCACAGATTTCCCTTTTTTCAGCTCTGCTACAGCTCTGCTTTGATAATTTATTCCCACCCAGTCTCCAGCACATTGTGCCCAGTCATCCATACAAACATAAAGCAAACAAAAACCTGTAATAAATTAATCACGCCATTTCTCCTGTCTCCAAGGAAGAAGAAAGGGGACTAGCTGTTATCTCTATTTCAAAACACTTGGGTGACAGCCACATAAGTGTTTTAAGGTAAATAAGTGGAGAGCAGCTTCATTAAAGGAATGAAACTCTATTGAAATGCAGGTGTGCAGCCAGAACTTTGACTGCACACTAGGAAGAGTTTTATTCAAAGTTTGCTATTAGGAACTTTTACTGCAGTTACCACAGGTATGCTTACACATTACTTCTCTTGTGTCATATTTAGCTGTCTCCTTCCTACCAAGCACCAGTAACTGCACTGATGTACCACCAGCAAAATAAAGAGGGTAAGGTGCTGGTCACTAAGGATGCCGCTCCATCCCATAACCTGAAAATCAGCCTGAAGAAGCAGAAAATGTAATCAGCACAAGCACAAAATAAATTAATTTATGGTTTTGGCTCTATTATGCTGCAAAAAAACCCCAAAACCAAACAAAAATCAAAAGGAAAAAAAAAACATAAAAACCCCCAACAACCCAAAAAGAACCCCAAAAAACAACCAGTGAGAACGGGAAATATAAAAGACTCCAAATAATATTTGTCCCAAACTTTCAACTGAGCAAATTTTTCCTTGTGGCGCTAATGAGAGGACAAGTATGGTCAGGGTTGTGTCTTCACCTGGTTCTCAGGCATGCAAAAGCTGTCTGTTTTATGACTGCAGCCTGCTTAGCCCCTGCAGAGGGAGCAGGAACACCTCATTATCAGAGATGGGAGATTTGCAAGCAGGAATCTTGGATGAGATGCACCTAATTAGACAAGACTCTTTCCCTCTGTCATCATCAAGGCTTTTTACCATTGGCAATGTGTTCTGAATGAAAAGGGCCTAATGTGTATTTTATTGTAGTATATTCTGTAGGAAATGCATATGAAATCCATTGCTGGCAGCCAGTCCTGCCTGTGCAGACATTGCATAATCAAGGCCAGAAGCCCTAGGGGCCTGGCAGTCAGTGGCTTTAAAAAAATCCTGCTGTTTCACTGCACTTTAGAGAAAATTTTTGTAACTTTTTCTTTGATTACCTTCCTAAGGAAAATCCCCTATCATTTTTCCATTGTTCCTGATCTTGCTGGATTTTTTTTCCCACTGAACAGGGTTTAGAAAGTAGACATTCATTTTAAATAATTCAATTACTCCTACTGCTGCGCAGTTTTCCTTAAACTCCGTTTCTATGCCCAGAGCTATGCTCAGGGCAAGAGAAGACTTCTAATTATTTGGACAGTTTTGCTCTTTAATTATAGAACATCTTTGGCTAGAATGACATTTTCAAGAAATGAGGAGAGGCTTGTTAAAGAAAGATAACAAAAGAACCCACAAAACCCAAAAGGCTGAAATCTTTATGTATTCCTTGTTTTGATATAATGCTACTCATTATGATAGTGTTGAAGCTGGTTTAAAGCCTGGGGTGTTGGAGGGAGAATAGATTACATGGTGTTTTAGAGAGTGTGAGAAGTACTGCTACTGCCAAAACTGATTTTTCTATTCTCTGAGCTCAGTCTTAGGATATCCTAAGAACTGTTCTCAGTTTGTTTAACATCCTTGCAGGTTTGGCTAAATCCTTAAAAAAATAGAATTATAGAGATCTGTGGAAATGGGATGGTGTCTAACATATTTTACATGTCAGCCCTGCTCTCTTGTTTCTCATGCAAGGGGCTTTCATTTCCCAGGAAGATTCCCTGCTGACTTACACTCTCCATCTGTCTAAGTAGCATTTGGGCATCCTTCCCTTCTTCTTCCTCTTCACTCTCTTCAGTTTAACTGAAGAGTGGCCTGCCATTGTCCATACTGCTCCACCTTTCCAGTGTCATGCCTGCTATAATTTCCTTCATATTGTGTCCATTCCAGGTCCTTTGCTCTTCCTCAATTTGTTTCACAGGATGACATCACTGTGCCTAAAAAAAATGGTTAATTCCTTTTTGAATAGAGATGCAGGAAGTGCTTCCAACCTAAGCTCAGCACTTCCAGCATCACAACATCATTCTACTTCTTGAGCTGAAGATAGCACTGGAGAGGGAATCTCATCCTATGAAACAATGAATTATCTCATTAACTTCAGGATGAGTCAGCTCTACTGGAAATGCTCACCCCAGATTGCAGCTTACAGCAGTAACTCCCCACAAGTTAACTGTGTGCTGCTGGGAATGTGGCAGCAGCTCCTGGCACTTGGAAAGGTTTTCAGACAGAAGCAGCATCATGCAGACACACACAGGTGTTATGTGGAAGCTTGCAAGCCACAGCAGCTTTGGCACTGACCCTGACGCTACTTTTCATGACACTGTGGGCACATGTTGTGAGATAAGGACCGAGGTTCATGGAGCACGTCTCTGAAAAGATAATACATGATGATACCTGACATGGAAGAATTATCAAGCTCAGTCACCACAAAAATATGAGCATATTCTGCCACAAAGCATGTTCACATAAGGAAAAAGATATTCCACTCACTGAATTAAGTAGACTGCAATTGAATATTGCCAGATTCTATCAGTTGTAAAGTGTTTAACAGTCCCCAAGTACTTAGGCATGCTGAACTGAAGCCTCCCTCGCAACATATAGTGCCGTCTCTAAAGACAATAGCAGCTGCACAGCTTTGGACTTACTACCTCCAAGAGCTCAATAATTTCTTACTGTGTAGCATTTTGTGCAGGTTTGTGAGAAGCAGGTCTGTTAGTGAGTCCAGCAGCTCACTGCATTCAGTCCAGCTGCTATGAGCATCGTGCTGCTGCACCCGCTTCTGAGATGGTCCTGGGAGGGATGTGTCTGCCTGCAGGCTCTGGAGAGGATGATGCTAACTATATCTGCTGCCTAGGACATGCAATCACTCCATGCTGTCTGTCCTTTGGGGTTTTGCTTGCAATTTCTTTTTGGCTGATATTTCTCATGTTATAATCTCCACCCCTAAATCAAACACTTTCATCCGTTCAGAGTCTCTGTAACTTTCCTTCCCCCACAGATATATCTTTTTCTCATCTAGAAATGTTTCCTTCCAGATCTTGCACACTTACCTTCCTAATCACTTGTTGACTTTGTTGTCTATACCCAGGGACTATGCTGATCCCCAAATACATCACTTTGCTGACATTAAGCATGGCTGGAATTTTCCCCAAACACATGTCATGAATCCTTTACTGCTATTTTTGCCACAGCATATGCTACCAGCTGATTATATTAAACATAGGCAACCACCAATCAAGTGGAGTAGAGGCAGCAGTTCTCCAGAGGCTGCCTTCTGAGCCTTCAGCTGAGTGCTAAATTCCAAGAGTAAATAATAATTAACTGAAAGGAATTAATGTAATAAAGTTGCTGCAAATGGTACAATTTCATATCTGCATAAGCATCCTGCAGTTGATCTGGCACTCCCCTCCTGGTACAGTGATGGATACAAAGTCCTGAGATCAAAACATCTGTATTTTCTTCTGGTTTAAAACTTCAGTTTTAAAGGAAAAGTTAAAAAAAACTTCTGCAATTTTAAAAAATTAACACAAATAATTACCTTTAGCTAGAACCAAGAAAACTGACATCATACATAAAAATATAAATGTAGCCAAACAGGTTGTCTTCTCATACCAAACTTAGCTCAGGAATTTAGTTCTTAACTTACTAGAAGGTCACATCTTTCCACAGGTTTTCCTGCTGATATTCTGAAGCTTTTAAATCCAAGATAATCTTCTAAGCAGAGACTGAGAAAAATAATAAGGAATTGGATGCAGTGAGTCAATTACGCCGTGATTCAGGATTAAAGAGGCTTTATTACTTTTTCTCTCCTACATCCTCCACCTCACCATCAGGTGGAGAAAGGATAGTAAAAGATGTGTACAAGGGAAGAAGAGAAGGAAGAGGATAGTTTCTTTGCTCCTCCAGCCAAATCACTACTTGCTAGTACAGCTCCTTGGGGATTACAACCGGATCAACTTCTCTGTTGCTTATTTTAGAGTCAGCTCTTGCCAAACTGCTGTGCTGTTTTCCCATTTTGCTGTTCTCCATAAAATCCTCACATTTTCCTTTCTCAGAGAATTGCTTTTGAAAAATCATGACTCAGCCAAAATGCTTTAGAAAATTAAAAATTAAGGACTTTTGAGAATTCTGACTAAGCTAAATGGGTCATTATGGAGCACCCTGCCCCAGCATGGGAGACCCGCTGCTTCCCCTCTTCTTTTACCTCCACCCCTCATTTTAGTGTCATTCGCAGACCTGCAAAATTACACAGGTTATTTATTAATAAAGACATTAAACAATACTGGCCTCAGTGTTTGTCCCTGAGGGATGTCACTTGTCACAGGCCACCAGCTGAATTGAGCCTGATGGTTCAGCCAATTTTCCATCCACCTTATTGTCCACTTATCCAGACAAGAATTCATCACTTGAGCTATAGGCACCCTATGGAAGACCATGGATTTCCTAAACAATATCTAGGCAACTTTTTATACTGCTCCTGGGTAGTCTGCTCTGTCTTTCCACCTTCTACGTACTTCAATTTTGCATAAGAGTTCAGCAAGGTGCTCCCTGTTTCAAACCATACAGCTTCTTGTTGAGAAAGAATGAGTTAACCCCATATCGAAGAGATTAAGTTAGTCTCATAAAGCATGGCAGAAGCACTCATGCTTTTCTCATGGGGTTAAAGGTACTACAGTTCCATTTACAGGGCTGAAAGGAAACCAATGCCTCTTGAACTACTGGAAGAGTAAATGGTCTGTGAGACTTGAATTTCAATACTTGGTTTTGTTGAAGAAAGACTATATACTGATTTTGTGTATCATGTGAGTTTATGTATCATATCTAGGTATGGATCTCAAGCTACTTTTAGGGAGTATGACTTACTTTTAAAATATCCTTTCAGCTTTCTCTGCTTTGCTTCAGGCTTCTAGAATCAGCCTCACTTGGTTGATGCATGACAGATCTGCTAACCAAACCTTCACCCAGCTTATGGAAACCCAGAGCAAGAAGAGGCAGAGACTGGGGCTCTGCCCCAGAAGCCTTACAGTGTAGAAGCACAAGGCAACAGGTGGAAGAGTAAGTCTCCTGCTTAAAACCCAAGACACAGCACGTTTTATTCTGGAGTTCAAGACTAGTGCTGCAACACTGGACGTGGACTTTTAGCTCATACATACTCCTAGCAGAGAAAAAACCTCAAGGACTGGAGCCACTGCAATAGCAGTAGACCACAGCTATTTGGAGAGAGTTGATGTACAAATGGAAGGGATGGTGAAAGGTTTAAAAAATAACCTGAAAAAGGACCATGATAAATGGAAGCCAAGATCTATCTGTTTATTGAGAAAACTCATGTAAGATCTGCAATTATTTCTCTAGAAGAGTTCAGCAGACCGCAGAACACCAAAACAAGAGCACTTTGTTGGCAGCTTCAGATGTGACAAAATGTGGGAGGGAGCTTTCAATTGGAAGTTAATTAACTTGGACTGTGAAACACCCACAGGAATGAAAGGTGGAAGAGACCAACTCACTTCTTATAGCTTTTACGTAATATTCCTTGTTGACAAGCACAAAGTGTCTGAACCTGCAGCTGCATGTCAAGGTAAGTCACAAGAATGTGAAGTTTTTCTACTATCTTTTACAAGCAGACAACGTATGGAGGTGGAGCTTCCTTATAGATAAATCACTAATTTTTACAGAATAAGAGGAAGGCTCACAAGATCCTGAGGAGCCTGTGAGTTTACAGAGGTTAATGAGATTAAATCAGTGTTGCTGTTCAGATCCTCTTTTGATTTCCTTTTGACTTTCCCGGTGCTCTCTGGTTCTATAAAGGCCAGCCTCTCTTTGAGAGATATAAAACTATAAACATGGGCAAGTGCAGAGAAGTGCAATATATTTATTTTTTATGCCTTAAAATACAGATGGGATTGATTTCTGTTTCACCTCAAATATTTTAGCAGTGCTAATGTAAACCACAAAATCATTCCATCGTATTCAGAGAGACTTAAGAAAGATTATGACTTGCAGTAAGGAGATAATGCACTGGTATCACAACTGTAGGGTCAGAATTGCACCCATCAATTTAAGACTCCACATTTACAATTTTTAAGTAGTAAAATTTCTTCTTAAAAAAACTGTTCATTTAATTACTAAGGATCCAGCGGTCCTTACATGTTCTCCTGGTCAATTTTACCCACTATTATGGCTCCTTCAGAGGTGTGATGGGATAGCCCTGAAATAGAGTATTGCCAGTACTTGTAACAAGTTTGCAAGAACTCAGGATGGAGGCTTTTCATGTCTGTCTCGTTGGAAGGTTTCTTAACCTGCCTGTAGCTTTGTTTTACTTGTTTTTCTCATAGGCCAGGTGTTTCAGGCTAATTTGGTTTACTTTTGTTTTTCTTTCTCAGTTATAGCCAACATTATGTATGGGTAGCAGTAACAAGCAGTTACTCTATGCAGAATGATATATTTATGATTCTGCAGTGGAATTCCCTTGCTCAGTTTACATCCATTCCAGGTGATTATTTCATAATGCATGGATCCTTGGGATTCTTGGTTAACAGCAACATCTGCTATAGAGGCATTTTAAAAGCCTTGTTTTTCTGAATATAAAATCTCTCTCTCAGGCGTGTAGAGGGGGAAGGAATTTTTTTATTTTTGAAAAAGAAAACTTTAATTATACTCATATATTCTGTCTGTAATCCTGAAGCAAAGTACCCAATTCAGAATCCTGAATGTTTGTACAGAGGTACTATTAAATTCCTTACAGAACATTTGCATGAGAGCATGGTTTTCCATTAAATTAATATTGATCATGTTCACAGTCTGGAATTAAGTGGATAATTCTTTCCCATACTTGTACAACTCCCATCTATACAGAAGAATTTGATAACTGTATTCAAAGAATGAAAGCAAATAATACATGTAATCAGTATGAGATCAAATCAAAGTTCAGCTATGGGCACTTCATTCCATTTCCCAACCTATAGTGTTTCAAATGAGGAGGGTATGTGAAAGTGGATTCTGCTCTGAGCTCTTGACTTAATAACATAATCAATGAAATACCAATGACCATCTTGTAATCACTCCACTTCTAAAGGTTCAGTTTATATGGTTGATATGAGAACTCTCTATTTAGCTTCATTCATGATCTAAGGACTACCCTTCAGCAGATCACTTCTGCTGGACTCAAGGTGTCTGCAAACTGGTATAGAAACAAAGTGTATGTATAGATAACTATACATGCTTTTGTGAGAAGAATCATTGATTAAAAGTGATGATAAATTAAGATTTATTAGTTTGTTTTGATCCAGCCTTACGCCTTTCAAGTATCAATGATTCTGTGTGCATTTACTGTGCTATTTGCCCTACTTTCCAGTGTGGCTGTATTCAAAAGAAGAAAGATATGCAGTGCAATAGAGACAGTATACAATGCTAGCTTTTTAAACCAAAACCATAGATATCACTTTCACCATTTCTGCAAGATAAGTGGAAAAATCATTTACTGTCATTGGTTTTATGCTGTGATTTCATTGGCTATGAGAAAGTGAAATACCTGTGTACATATGTATGTAGAGAAAATCAGGAACATTAAAAATGGTTTAATGTGCAGTAAATAAAGAACTAAAATTATGAAAATGCACTAAAGATGTTACTGCTGTGGTTTTGCAGAAACAATAATGAAAATAATGGTTAGACTCTTATTTTCTTAGAGGCATTTTCCAACCTAAATGATTCTATGATTCTGTGAAAGGCTGTCCCACAGCTAACAAAAGCAATGCACAGAATGCTGGAAAAGAACTGCGTTTTTATGCTAGAGCCATCAGCAGACCCTGCAGTGCCAGTAAGAGTGAGCTGGGAGACCATGGCATAGAGGAAAACTATGCACTTTTTACCTTCTATGACCACACACAAAATTCAGCTTAAAAAATTCATGTCAACAGCACCTTCACTGTAAACACAGACAGAAGTATGTTGTTCCTGCAAGATTTAAAAAGAAAAAAAAAATCTCTGGTTACAAAACTGGCCACAGAAACCTTGTTGTGTTGCCATCGGTTACTGTCAAAAGGTAATGGGTCTTGTTACACATAAAATTAAATACTGACCACAACATGTATCACATGCAATTTATAATGAGGCTTTCTTATGTTATTTGGGTTTTGGAAATAGCCTATTAAATCTTGTATGTGTATTTCCATCCATTCATCATAGACCATAAATCACTCAAACACAGCATTATAACTGGAAATATTTAACTCACCAGGGATTTTCATGTGTAGTGAACAGACAGGTTTTTTGTTCTTATATAGAACCAAAGAGAAAGCAAGTACATTTGAATGTATGGAATGAATATATGGAGTCTTATACTACTGTAGGGTGCTTTAAATATGTTTTTCTAAAGTGATGGGACCAAAACAACTCAAAAACTGGGGAGAGGAATGGGATTATGACTTAGAAAATATTCAAGCCCCCAAAATGTTTTTCAAAGGAAGAATGCTTGTAATTTATAAAGAATTTAGAACTAAAATTGAGTTATACTCATTTTGAGAAGAATAAACATAGTGGGCAGAGACAGTGTTATCTCAAAATAGATTTCCAAATACATAAGAACATACAATCTTCATTTTTGTTATGCAGATTCACAGTAATGTCAGCTGTACTTCTGTAGACCCTCCCTTCATTTGGACTGTTAAATTTTATGTTTAGTTTATCATGAGACAAAACTGACATGGTCAGAAATCATTAAAATTAATGAAATTACATAAAGCACTGCCTGCTAGGTCACAAGCAAAATCAGCCTACGGGCTTGGGAATACAGTGTGCTACATCAAGATTTCCGTTTTATTTCTCTGCAAGAGAAATTGCTTTTTGGCTAAGTGCTGTTTGTTTTCATGTTTATGTGGATCAGTACAAAGAAGCTTAGTCACATCTGTGAGGCAGTGGAACCAGTGCATAATACAGCACAGACTGTGGAAACAGTGGGTTAAATGCTGTCTTTTGGAGGTTCAGGTTTAAGTCTGGCAGAGACTAGTGCCTAAAGGAGCAGTCACAGCCACTGTGTCTCCTGCAGTTTTCTCCATGTTCCCATGTGCCAGGGCAGGCATTAATACAGCTGCATTTCTTCATGAATCACAGTCTTCTTCTGCAATCTTCTTCAGGAACCACATTCACCCTGAACAACTTCCCTCTGCTTAGCTTTCACCTTACACCATTTTCATCAGTTTTTACTCTGAAACCACATGAACATTAGTTCCAGCATAAAGGCAAGAGTAGAAATGACCTTTTCAGCAGCAGCACAAACATATGCCAGATTAAACTGGCTGTGGAATTTACGTCAATTCTTCTGACATTTTCCAATTATTTGTAATGCCTTAATAAATTATAATTCTCAATCCAAGAAGACTGTAACTGGGCCTGTCCTAGGCAGTAACAACTCTGCCAAATAAAATTCCAAGTTATATGTGTCTTGAAAATCAAGATTCATATTAATTTCAAAAGGAAAGTTACACTGAATTTCATAAAAAACCCACATCCTGGTTTTAGAATCTGTTACCAGAAGATTTATAAAGTAGCCTTTTTCTGCACATTTAGCACATGTGAAAAATACAGGGCATATGTGTACTTGTTACTGTCCATATTGCTGAGTTTCTTTTTCTACATCCTTCTGGCTGCTCATATTGTAGGTATTACAGGGTATTTGTAAAGTAAAAAATCAAACATTATTATTGTTATATTAGGACAATAAATGAGAACCTGCCAGATCAAGACAAACCTTGGCAATTAGATCCAAGTCAATCTGGCAAAACCTACTAAACTGAATGACAAAATACTAAGGCGATGCAGTCAATGGAATGAAAGAATCATATAAAAGACATCTCATTTAATTCTACTGTTACATCTGTATGGCACCAACACAGCTCAAAATTAAATATTCTGCCATCGGACCAGAAATTCTTCCACAGCTTGCTGAGAGCCACTTCTATAGAGCAGATAGAGTTTATGTCCTTATTTTGGATTTGTAGAAAGTCCCACAATGGCCTGTGGGCAGTGAAATACAGTCCCTCCACAGGCAGGATCATGAGCAAACTTGGAATTTCCTTTAAGTGAAGGTAAATTTTGCTCATAATAAAATAAAGAGCAAACAACCAGCTGCCCTGAGTAAAACAGCAGGAGAAAATCCACAGGTCAGGAGTCCCTGCTATCTCCAGGGCAGCAGAGGCAAAGCAAGGCTTGGGGAAAAGGTCTTTCTCAAACTCACCCCAAAAACACAGGAGGACCAAAGGCCTCAAACCATCTGAGTCTGAAAAATTAATCCTTTTCCAAAGCATTCAAGCAACTACATCAAGACAAAAGTAGTTAACAGCATTTAAGGAGGCAAGAACCAATAAAATGCAACCAACAGCAGCAGAAGTCCAAACATTTAGTGGTTTTGGAGAAAAGAAATGGCAATCTCCACCACTAAATTGCAGTAATATATAACAGCTCCCTGGGGCTGCAGGTAGCTGGCTCTTCCAGGCTTAAAGACCCAGCAAATATAACTAAAAGGAGAGCTGGGAAAGAAAGAGCCAGTGGTAATCTATCAAAGGAAAGTCAGTCCTTTCTAACAAGCACTGTGGTACCTGCTTGTGAAGACAGTTGGTATACTGTTATACCAAATAAAAACCTACCAAACATGTTTGCTTTAACTTGGGTTGTGCTTATCCACTGTCTTGTAGGAGACATAGTTTGAGTTGCATCAAATTCATTAAAGCAGCTTTGAAAATATTTTTTCAGATTTATATTAATATAATTTCTATATTTTATATAATAAAATCTTAATATTATTTAAAATAATATTGCACATATACTTGCATTGTTTGGACCAGATTCTGCACCCCTTCAGTTCATGTAAATATACAGATATAAACTTCAAATTTCGTTAGCTGTGCTTTTACAGAAAATAGAAATGAGTGTTTATAATTCACCTGAGATTCCATTCAAGTTTTACAAAAGGATTTTATAAATGCTCTGAAGTCCTAGAATTCCATCACTGAACTGCTGACACCACCTGTGCTATCCTGAGAAAAAAGTGATCTATCTCTATCCATTTTACAGGTTTACCTCTGTTGGCCTTTTTTTGCTACAATGCTCAAGGGAAATTTGTGACCAGGACCTTGCTTTTAGGTGCACTTATGAAAAAGTGTATTTGTTGCAAAGTACATTAAGGAAATGTTGTTGTTGTTGTTGTTTTTCCTGCAGGCATTTATAGTTACTAGTCTCAGTAATCTAATTCAATTGAGCTCAATCGGTACATTCACATTTTTAAAGGCTGTATCTTTGAAGGTCTTATATAATAAAAAACCTCTCTTAAAATAGATTATCAAAATAAAGTAGGCAGACATGTTTAAAACTTGATATTCATGGAGCATACTAAAATAGTCAAACTTTCAAGGAACTTCCATCTTTTAACAGTTTTGCAGGGGGCTGTAACAGAATTCAAGGCATTATTTCAGAACCCTCCTCTAAAAACAATAGAAGGGTTCTTCTTCAAGTCTGGTTCTCATTGATGTATGANAAAGTCAGTCCTTTCTAACAAGCACTGTGGTACCTGCTTGTGAAGACAGTTGGTATACTGTTATACCAAATAAAAACCTACCAAACATGTTTGCTTTAACTTGGGTTGTGCTTATCCACTGTCTTGTAGGAGACATAGTTTGAGTTGCATCAAATTCATTAAAGCAGCTTTGANTGTTGTTGTTGTTGTTTTTCCTGCAGGCATTTATAGTTACTAGTCTCAGTAATCTAATTCAATTGAGCTCAATCGGTACATTCACATTTTTAAAGGCTGTATCTTTGAAGGTCTTATATAATAAAAAACCTCTCTTAAAATAGATTATCAAAATAAAGTAGGCAGACATGTTTAAAACTTGATATTCATGGAGCATACTAAAATAGTCAAACTTTCAAGGAACTTCCATCTTTTAACAGTTTTGCAGGGGGCTGTAACAGAATTCAAGGCATTATTTCAGAACCCTCCTCTAAAAACAATAGAAGGGTTCTTCTTCAAGTCTGGTTCTCATTGATGTATGAAAAGACAATGTAAACAAGGAGTGTGTATGAGCTACAATGGCATGAGTGTTAGCATATATTCAAGCTATCCATTTATTTTCTTTAGAGCACTATAAATCTCAGTAATTTTCAGATAATGTAGATCTTTATTAGAAATGTTCAGGGGTTTTATTTTGCTTTTCTCAACTGGTAAACTCAGAAGTTATCAAACATTTACATTTTAAAGAGGTAGTTCCACTAGGTGAAGGCTCTATTTGAGCAGTTACATTCACCTAATGAGTCTGTTCTAGGGTTTTTTCATTTGTTAGGAAAACCGTTATGTACTTAAATAGTTTGTAACTATGGCAAGTTACAAGGCCTATCAAGTTTTAAGGACTCTTTACAGGTCAGCAATGCTGCATCCTTTATATTACTTAGTCAAAGCAACATATTTTTTCCCCATTTTTTCTTGGTTAAGAACAATGGTGCTTTTTATTCAGCTGAGCTGACCATATTATTATCTGTTCCATGGCTTTGGAAAGCATTCTTTTCTATTTGCGTGTCACATTGTGCGTCTGTCTCATTATTTCAGTGGTACACAAATGACCAAACATTGTAAATGCTACCCTCTGTAAAACAGCACAAGGACTGCAACCACATTGAAAATCTTTCTTGGTTACCACAGTACAGGATTCATTTTGATCACACTGGGGAGAAACATATTTTAAAATGGACTATTAGAAATCTTGTAAAAAAGGAAAAGTACCTATTTAGTGAAGCAAATGAAAACACTCCTATTGATTTAATTAGAATTGAAGTGGACCCTCTTTTCTCATTATCAGTTGGTAGTAGACCCTGATGTTTGCATTCAATACTACTGCAAACTACAAGTACTTTTATTGGGATCTCTGTAGGACTATTTACGTTGTGCAATAACCTACTCCACATGAATAAAGGCATCAAAATTACCTTGATCATTTGATCAAAGGCAGTGTATACTTAGGGACATTAACAGAAGTTCTGGAACAAAAAAATTTTCATATTATTTTGAACCTAGTGACTGAAATTTAGGACTTCTTAGAACTCTGCAAACACTAATTACCAAAATGCCTTTTCATCCTCCCTCAAAAAAACATTTTACTTCCATAAAGTGATTAAAAGTATGCCATTCTCAATAACTTTAACAAAAAAACCAAACAGAACTGTCGAGAGCTTGGTATTTCTCTTGTAATCTGTGCAAGTTACGGGGAATAAGCACCTATAGGTTGGCTGCATTAGCCTGAAGTATACAATCATGTCACTGTAGCAGGGCTGTCTATGGTAACCCACTGTCCTCATGGTCATTCTCATTCTGTCACCAAAAGCCTCAGAGACTGCTTAGTGAAGATCTTACAACAGTGGTGTTCAGCCTAAAGTGCTGAAACCAGCAGCCGTGCATCTTAGTGGTTGTTAGTGGGCAACACTTTAAAGGAATAACCTTTCCTAGTTAAACTGATCATTACCTTAGGGATGAGTTGTTGATCCAACATTTTACTAGAAATTTCTGAGAGCTGTGGAGCTAAGTCTCATATTTCTAGAGATGCCATATCATCACTATCTCCCAGCTACCAATTGATAACCCAGTGGATTTTGCATGTCCTCCTTAAATACCGTGACATAGTGGGGCAAGAAACCTATGCTTAACTGATAAAAGTCTTCTTGTCATCTACCTCTAGAATTGTGCACCTTTTCTCCAGATATAGATAAATGTATTCAGGTTTTTTTAAAATCAGACTCAAACAGCACAATGAAAATCTGAGACATATAAAAATTTGAGGCTTCTTGGTAAAAATATGATTATATTACCAAACCACATGGAACAGTTCTGGACCAGAGAACGGGTTAGTACACAATGTGTTCTATTATCTTTACTGATGATAATAAACAAGATAATAATCAAGATCCAGAGAATACAAGTGAAAGAATAAGTTTGTGCATGTGCATGTGAATGTTTGTGTATATCTCTGTATACATATTTTATATCTATGTATATCCTGCTATGTCATTAAAGATACTTTGAGTATTTGACGTTCTCATTTCCTTCTTTTTTTCTTGATGACTCTTATGTCTAAATCCACTCTTCAATTTTCTGGCTGAACCAATTGTTCTGATTTTTCTTTTTTTAATAGGCAATATTTTTAATGCAAATTCTTTGATCAGTTTCAATTTCCATGGGCAGGTTTCTAAAACAGTTGTTCCTGGAAATCAACCAGAGCTATAATTAATATATGAGAAATGCCCCAGGATACTTTCTTATTTTTCTGCACTGCAAACAAAGTGTTTGATGGTATTTTTTTAAATATTCATGCATCCGGGATCAGAATTGAATGTGGGAATAAGAGGAGAGGCTGCAGTGGTTAATTTCAGGTGAGAAAAATTTAATACAAAAGAAATCTAAACAAGAAAGGAATTTGTAAGGTTTGGGGTTTGAATATTCTGGGGGAAAAAAAAGAGAGAAAGTATTCTTTCATGTTATTATTTGGTTAACAATTCTATGTTGTTCACCAAGAAAATATGCTGCTAGATGACCATGAGATATTTCTACGTAAAATTTACAATGATAATTTTTTAAATTACTATTTACAGACAGAAATCAAACAAAATAATAAAATGTTGAAAGAAAAATTCTGGAAAGATCCAATTATGTTTGCTCTTTCCCAAGTGTAGTGGGTTGAGTCTGGCTGGACAGAAGCCACCCCTGTAGCCCCCCCTGCTACCAAAGCTTGGCTATCTAAACCCAGTACATCAAGAATGACTACAAGGGATCAGAGACCACATTTTCATAATCCAGTGACAAACCTCTGATACTAAAGCTTAGCTGATATTTTAAGGGAAGATTCAGAAATCCTTCAGTAATCAGTTAGAGAGAAATGTGCTTTAAGGTTACAATATTTACATCTTTGAAGGTATCTCTCAAAAATATCTTCAAAATTGAAAGAACCAAATTCCAAATCTGATTCTGAAAGACATATTCTTTTATCAATTTAAATGTCCATTTAAAATGAGAATAACATCAGCAATACCTTCACTTAGTATTCTATTAAGCTACTGATGTCAGTTATCTTTTGAGAATGAGTTGAACAAACAATGATATTTTCAAATATTTAGTGCACATCTACAACTATTCATACCTTTTTATTGTTACTGGAGCTTGAAAATGAATTCTTGAGAGATCCACAGCTTCTGGTACGGTCTTTGCTATCACAGACAGGAACAAAGACTCATTAATTTCTTTTCATCTTACCTGCCCATGCGTGGCACTCCTGTTCACATGGGATTGCAGGATGAAGGCAAACACATGTGTATGTATCTATATGACTGTAGCTATATCTTTATCTGTCTACCTATATCAATATATCTTGATAGGTGCATGCACACCCCTCTCTTTTACATTGAGGGTTGTCAAACACTGTAAGACATTACCTGAAAAGATTGTGGAGTCTCTGTGGAGATATTTATGATGTAACTGGACATGGTCTTGGAAAACCTGCTCTAGCTGACCCTGCTTGAGTAGGTGACTTGATTGATTTCCAAAGATCCCTCCAATTTAAACTCTTCTTTGATTCTCTGTGATATATGTTAATGGATAGCTCCTATGAATCAACTTGCCTAATTACTCAATCTTGATGCCATAATTTTGCTTCACAGAACAGTTTACTGAATGACTCACGTCTTATAGTTCTCACTGCTCACTTCTGAACACTCTTTATTCCTTTATTCTTTTCCAGATTGACTCTGTAGAGAGTGTTCCATTGATTTCCAATGGGATGCTTGTGTGCTTTATATCCCATTCATTATCCATCTTACCAAGTTTGCTTTCCTTAATTGCTGCTGTGAAGTGCAGAGCTCTCTTCAGTTTGAGCTGTCTGCAACGATAATTGCTATTTATTCTTTCCATGAATCTTTACATATAGATACCTTAAAGCAATTTACATGGAAATATGTCTTAAACATCAGCTTTTCTAGTTTGAAGGTTTCAAAAGGAAAAAGAGATGAACTGATTTCATCATGTTGGTAGCACATCTCTAGAGCATGTCAGGATCTTTTATTTTAAACTAAATATCTGATATTGTTGATTTCTGCCTCAATCAAAAAGCAGCAAAATCTTAGAAACATATGATTTAAGTATTACCTCATTTATACTATATTTTATCCTTTTATACCATATTTTATCCTCATGTTGTTGTCCTCAAACCTGCCAAAATTCATCCATCTCAGTTAGTTTCAGAAAGTCTAGACAGTCTGATTTGATTTTATGCTTATCTGGTAAGGACAGAAGAGATTCTGACTAACAAAACTTAGATGCCAAGAAAAGCCATCATTACATAAATGAAAAATGTTTCTTGATACCTCAAAGGGAGCATTCTTAACATCACCAAAAGTGCCAACAGAAATTTCACATACTAATTGAGAGCAATATGAAACTACAACATGAAAAATTCTTCACAATCAAATTATGCAGGAGGTTAGTACAGGATAATGTTTAGCTTTGAGCTCTTTGCACTTTTTCCATTTGCACAAGGGTCACTTTGTGAATGTGGTAGAGGCCTTAGCCTTCTTAGCTGAAGTCATTACCCAGTGCCTGTATGGAAGACTAATCACCTCTGAAACTACACCACGCAGGAGGAATATATTCAAATTGATGCTAAAAAGAGTATAAGCAGTCATGTGCATACACTGGCTCTAATGGTGAAATAATGGAATCTTATAATATCCTTTATTCTGCAGAAACCTTGTTGCCTAATGGACTGATTCTGCTCTGATGCCAAGTGCAACATAGGCTCTAACAACAGCTGTAGGAATGCCTCCTACAAGACAGAATTGCACTGTAAATTTTATAGTCTTTTCTGTGCTGCAAAAAAACACTCTATTTCTTTTTCTAAACCCTTTCTAACATCAGTAAATTGGTTTGAATGCCTCCTGCAAAATAATAAAACTTAATCACTTCTGTGTGGATCCACTGAGGGGTTGAACAAAAATGTTCAGAATTGGCCATCTTAGCCCCTAATCATCAGCTAGTAAAGATGATAAGGTTGCTAAAAGTTGACAAGTTGAGAGTGATTGAACAATATCATAGAAAATTCAGTGGAGGGGTATTAAGCAGAAAGTTAAGGTGTCTAGCTTAAGAAATCCCTCAGCACAAATTTTTGAAGGCTGTAGAGTATTTTCAAGAAGTATTACTGCTTACTTGTCCTTTTATTATACTTAACCTTACATATCTTCTATTGACCATTGTCTTGGCTGTTCAGCTCAATTGATATTTGGTGTGATCTATTCTTATATTAAAAAAAAGCTATTGACAGTTTTCAAGAAAATGGTTTGTATTGTCCTTCTTCTTCAAAACGCCATAAAAGCATTTCAATTGGAGGAAATCTCATGATATGTCTATTTCAAGAAATGCCAGACAGAACAGGACCTGAGTTAGTGAAGTTACTAGCACAGAGCCCTCTCTATTTTAATTAGACTTCTACTGTGAATTAAAGCCAAAACATCAATACTACTCATTAGGAATAACTAAATGTTGGTACACTGGTAGAGCTTTTTTTTTTAAATTAGAATTCTCAGATTAGCCATCTGATCTAATTCATGGCAAGAATTTTACTCCTAGAAGAGTATTTAGAGATTTAAGGCCTATGTGTGTACCTAGCATGTTAGTTGAAATGATGGCTACCAAGGGTAAAAACAGAAGTGTCTAGGATATCATGAAGTAGAATAAAAACAGCATGGGTTTCTGCAAAGGAAATTTCTTAGTTTTTTAAGTTCTTTGAATGTATCTATAAAATGATAGATGAAGAAAAATATTTCACATAATTTAGTGAAACTGCTAAGAGCCTTTGGCGTGATCCTGAGTAAGATTCTGTAAAACAAACAGACCAAAAGGACCAACTACATCCTGTGGAGCATCAAGCACTGCATTGCTAGCTGGTTGAGGGAGGTGATTGCCCCACTGCACTGGTCCAGCCTCACCTCAAGTGTTGTGTGCAGTTTTGGGTGCCTCAGAATAAGTTATGGTAATGTGTCCAGAGCAGGTCAACCAAGATGATGAAAGGCCTCAAGGGCAAGACTTACAAAGAACAGCTGAGGTCGCTTGGTTTGTCCAGCTTGAAGAAGAGGAGGCTGAGGGTGACCTCATTGCAGCCCTCAAGGGAGGAAGGTGCTGGTCTCCTCTCTCTGGTGACCAGTGGTAGGACCCAGGAAAACAGAATGAAGCTCAGGGGTAGATCATATGTGACATTAGGAAAAGGTTCTTCTCTAAGAGGGTGGTCAGCCACTGGAACAGGCTCACCAGTGAAGTGGTCATAGCACCAGGTCTGTCAGAGTTCAAGAAGTGTCTGGGTGATGCTCACAGTCATATCTTTTAGTTTTAGGGCAGTTCAGCAAGGAGTAGGGAGTTGGTGAGTCTTATGGCTCCTCTCCAGCTTGAGGTATACTGTGATTTTATGATATAAAATAATCTCAAAAAGAATTCTCATGAAGAAAAAGCCAAAGAGCACAGTGAAATGACCAGTTAAAACCAAAAAAAAGCAACTAACTGGGCACAACAAAGACTTCACTGATTATTGTTTAATGCTGATCGATAGTTTTAAAAGAACTGTAGAATATGGCTGGCTCTACTTACTGAAGTTTGCAGATACTGTGACTCATTTAAGTCAGGAAAGGTCACAGAGGTTGAAAGAAATTTTGGACCTGCTTAATTCAAGTAGTTTATTCATCAAAATAATAAATATTTCATTAGACATGGAAAGGGAAATTTCACAATTTTCCAGCATCTCAGAGGGCTCTAAATTTGTGGAAGCTACTCCTACAGCAGACCGGAAAATTGCTATAGATTCATTGATAAAACTGTAGCTGGGAGCCTAACAACAGGCTATGCTGCATGAAAAATAATAGGGTAATCAACATTGCCATATGATGAGTTTCTGTAATTAATGATATTACCTCATTTGGAGTGCACAGTGCTGATCACTTATCCCAAAAGGGACATGGCAGAACTTTGGTTAGTTCCTACGTTATTGAAAAGTATGAAAAGTGGACTGAAAGTGTTTGCATATAGAAAGAAACTGAGAAATTAGGACTGATCACTGAAGAAACAGAGAACAGAGACACTATAAAAATATATTATATAAGAAAGTAATAAAAAATTAGAAATCCTGTTACTTCCCTCATAGTGTAAATGCAAAGAAATGTGATCACATGAAAACGTTTTTGATTAAAAACAGATTCAAGGAAATTTCCATTCACTAACTGTAAACTCTGGTACTTATTTTCACATGAAGTTGCCAAAACCAAAAGTACAGGAAGAATGTTAAAAAATAATTTTAAAAATCAATTCATTTAATGGTTATCAACAACAAATTTGATAAACTATCACCATGGTTGCTAGATACAGGAGAATGATGGATTCACTGAACTTGGAAGACTCTTGTCTTATTTTCCTAACTCATTCTTACCAACTCTCGAGTACAAGCCCCTAATATTTACAGCACATATCACCTTCAAACACAAAATAGATGTAGCATTACCCTCAACCAGCTGAGGGGGACATGCCCCACTTTATGAAAAGAATGAACTAGGTTACTCCAGAGAACGGAGTCTGGCTCCAAACTGTGCCCTACTCATCCCAGAAAACACTAAGGCTACGTAAGACCTAGATCTTCTACACTGGAAAGCATACTTTTGCAAATATTACCTATTAATTTGCAACCTTTTTTCTAACATAGAAGTCATATTCTCATTTTATAAGGTACTGATGTAAAGTCTTGCTCACTAGAGAAAGGATGATTGAGTGCACAAAATAAAGAACAGGTACTGCATGAGTTGAGAATTACTGGTCAGCTCAAGGCTTTCAACCAAATTCAACTGCAAGACAAAGTGGGGTTTGCTGTTATATGCCCTGAACCAGTGTTTTCATAAAGAAAAGTCACTGAGGATGGGAACTCCTTTTCTATATTTACAGTAGCAAATATGACATGGTCCAAAACCATTCCTTGCCCTTGAAGTTAATTGGCACAGTGCAGCTGATAACTCACCCAATGGTCTATTCAACTCATTATTTCCTGGAGTAGCTTGCCTGTTGTAACTCTGCTAATTGTCACTGGACTTGGAACCTGCTTTCTACACATTTTAAGGGTATATATATATATGTATCTTTCTTGTTTGTCCCATTCAAGACACATCTACTGCATGTAAGGTTTAGAAAGCTCCCATTTGACGACTGTTTTCACTGTCACTGCCAACACACCTCAGAATACCTCTGAATTCCTCCTGTTCCCAGACATCCATTGGGGCCATTGAAAGAGCTATTCTATGTGAACACCATGATCCACTAGTTCATGCTTGTGCCAGCTTCAAAAGCACATCTTCCAAAACATGGAGTCACTTGTCTTCTTCAAACAAACAGCTGAGGAAATATTAAACTTTGACAGAACTGCATTGTTGCAAACTTCACAAGGGAAAACCTACTTTCAAGAAATTATTTCCAAAATAAACAACAAGCCAACTTAATGCTATCATAACAACTTTTCACTTCAAATATTTATGATGCTCATTTTAAGTAATTCAGAAGGAGGTTGCATAATGAAAAGTGTTAGAAGTTATTGGGTTTTTTTCAATAGTAAGACTAACTGCCTAATTTATTCTGTAGCTGAATATTAATCCTAACAGTGGAAAAACTTAATCAGTTATAACATGATTTTTGGAAGCTTAGCTGAGCTGCATATTATCTACAGATTGCCACTGGCAATTCAACTCGCTAAATAAGCAGAACTGGAGTGAATGATTTTTTTTGTAATATAATCAGACAAAAAATAAACAAAGAAATAAACTAAAAAGGGATTTATATTGCACTTGAGAGATTTGACCAATGAATGAGAAGGAAGAACTGAAGTATTTGTATTAATCAGGCAGGAATTGGACTTAACTAACTCACATAGAGCATTTGCAATTTTCAATGAGTGACTTTCAAGTCTGTAGTACACTTGACTGCATCTTGCTTGATTTTGTGCTTAAAATGTTTTACTAACAGTCCACTGAGTTGTGAAAGTACAATAAGTTCTTACTGTGGGAGGAAAGGTGCAGTTCTTAAGAGTTCAGCAGAACTAAAAATAGACTGCTATTTCTCCCACATGAAATATGCTACTCCATATAACAGGAGTGAATTTATTTCTAGGTACCAAGGTCCTATCAATGTTCCTTCTTATCAGCTCTGTCAAGCCTTTATCACAAATGTAGTTATAATAAAAGAAACCAAAAAAATTGTTACTGCTCACTGTCAGGTACACTTTAAGGAATAATTCTGTGTAAGATTTAATATGCAAGCTAAAATAAATAAGAAAGTAATCAACAACTATAGCTTTCATCTATTTCTTTTTTTCCAATTTCCATCCCACATTAGGACTGATCGTCTTCTGAGGTATGGCTTCATAATTATGATTATAAATTCCCTCCTTCTTTTTGTTTCTATGCAATTGCTTTTCAGGCTCTATTCAATTTTAGGCTAATAGTACAGTCCCTAAGGAACACCCATAACAAATAATTTGCCTTTGTTTAGGTCAATGAAAGATTTCATGGATTGTTGACAAATACATGATGCTAGATTGCACATCATTTCAGCATTCTCTATTTTCAGTGAGGAAAGCAATATAGAAGTTGACATCAAATTATGAAAACTGGCAAAATCTGAAGCTTTATATTTTATGTTCCATATTTCAAACGTTATTTTGAATAAGAGATATTTGGATCTGTTTAGGCAATAGAAATAAGTGAGTTTATAAGGATTTTTTAATCATGAGATACCATGCATGGAATAGATGGAATTTTTTCCATCTATTCTTACCAGCAGCAGGTCATCTGGTTCAATGAACTGTATTTCAAAAGCAAAGTACGTTTTGCTAAATAAATAATGTTTCTGTGACTTCAGATAAGTAACACATTGGAAACTAACATAAATTTTTGTTTTCCCAATTAGAGCTCAGAGAACCTGTAGAATCCTAGATGGAGATCAAAGCTGTCTGAGTGGCTTTAGCTGATTTTCTGAAACTAATAGTAACAGATGTATTAAGAAGCTACCATTAATCTTCTTTCAATTGCTTGTAAATCATCACAGTACACTCACTCGATTTTAAATTTTCAAATATGGTCTTTATCTGTTGTTCTCAAGCCCAACAAAGTTTGATAAAAACCTGCTGTTTTTCCTAAACTAAGCTCAGCTACTTAGTAGTGACAAAATGTGTTTTTGGCAATTTCAGGAATATCCTTTGTTTGTTTGTTTGGTTGGTTGGTTGGTTTTTGTTGTTTTTTTTGTTTGTTTGTTTGTTTTTTTACAATTACTCAGTTTTGCAATACTGGGTGATACTGTGTGTGCTTCAACTCTTCCCTGACTTGCAGACAGTATATGTACAACATCACACTATTTAAATATTGAGACTACATTCATCTTAAATTTCCAGCACTAAGATATAGTGGACCCGCCAGGTAGACAGTCCAAAGTCTGCAACACAGGAAGCCCTGTTATTGGTCAGGATCTGCAGGCAACCCTACAGAAACTCTCCTAGTTTTGCTGAAAACAGAAACAAAGGAATTTTCTCATTGGTGAAAACACAGAAGAATCTGAACAGCACTATGAATTTTATGGGAAAACCTAAATTATGTCAGGATATGCACATAAACTCTAAAGACTGCAGCTCCCTGTGTTCCCTTGTAATACCCAAAGCACTCACAACTTAAAGCAGGAGGATTCATCCTCTTTGAACTTACTGCACCAACATCCCATTGACACTGGGAAACAAAGAGTTCATGAGTGGGATACTTCTTTTTTACTTTTTGAAGACCCTCTAGAAGCCTTTTTAATGCAACTTAAGACCTGCTGCAGAGCAAGCACCATGCTCTTGTGTGCACATTCTGGGTAGATGCACAGTGGCACAGGAGCACCCAGGTAGCTGAGTTGGTATAGGGTTGATGCTTGCTCCTGCTGCCTGCAAATTGAACAATTCCTGCATCCTGTCTGGAAAGCAGATGTATCAGTAAGAGGAAAATACAGAATATTAAATAGTCAGGAACCCATATCCACAGCTCTGATATTACCAGTGGTCCTGATCTATGTGAATGAGGAACAAAATTGAAGAAACCCCTTCCAAAATGTGCCTTCTGCTTTTCCAGACAGTCTACCTCAAAAGTAGTGAGATCACATGCCCAGAAAAAAATTCTGTAGGCTGTCAGCTAGAATATTAGAAGTGAGAGGAGATAATACAGCAATAGCAAGGACTGCATGAGCAGAGAACGATATATTTTCTATTGCCAGGGCTCAGTTTTTACTCTGTTTATTCTTTGTTGTGTCAGCTGTCTAGTTTCAGTTCAGTCCTTCAAGGTCCCTTGTCCTCACATGAAGCCACTGACTAGTTACTGCCCTTTTCCTCTGGTTTCTGCTGTGACTAAAAAAATCCCTAAACTATTAGGTATCAAGATATTTGAGTTATATTTGCAGAACACATTATTCTGTTCCGGTCTTAAACACCTTTCTCAAAACACATGCAGTACTTTCCATTTCAACTCCTATGAATGAAAACTGTTAATGAACCCAAAGTGCCTGAAACCAGTGATATAGTAACAACTGGAGCTTGCTGGTAGTATATAATACTAATAATGGCAAAGTCACAATAATGAGATAGTAACACAAACATATTTTAAAATATTTATTTTAAAGTTTAGAGAAGAATACAAAGTAGTAGAGCAATATCTTGCATGGAAGGAACTCATATTGCAAACTCTGTATGTCATCAACTCACTAAATTTCTCATTCATCTTTTTTTGGTCTAGGTCTCCTGCAAAGGAGCTTCATTAATTTATACCCATCAAGAATCAGTTCTGTGCACCCCTCCTTTCCCTTGGTTTCATCTCACAGCCACAAGTTTCAGATTACATGACTAATTCTTTCACTGAATTGATTCTTTCACTGAATTGAAAGTTCCCTTTTCACTTGTTGTGAGTAACTTCCAGAAGATGGATTTCACATATTATTTTAGTTGACATTAAAGAAAATAGTCATTGATTTTTTTGAGTATTCACACTTTTTCCCTAGCTGACACTTTGTAAGGTTTACATGCATATACGCCAGACTAAGTGAAAAATGAAAAAGGATCTCAAAGTTCTTTTGCTTATTTTGACCTTAATTGGAAAAGAAGCAAGAAATTTTATAATTTTGTTTTAGCAGAGGATGTTTATGACTTCGTTTTAGCAGACAGTGTAGTTTTCTCTTGTTTAGGAGATGCGCTGAGACCTATGGAAATGTACTGTTTTAGAATAAAAACTTCTACAGAACACAGGCATAAACAAAGCCTAAATCTGTCTCAATATTGCAAGATGAGAACAATCTAAGGAGAGGTAAATAAATAAGTCATATTCAAAATTGCAAGCTACCAACAATAACAAGAACAAAATTATTTATGCAACCAAGTCAGTTAATGTATTTACATAAAGCAAGTGATCAAATACCTTCTCTACGTGTCTGTATGAAGGTGATTTAGCTGAGCCACAGCCACTTCATGATGTGGTGGCCTTTAAGAGCTCTTCTTCAGACTAAATTGTAGGTAAAATTACCTGGTTTTATTTCTATTTATGCAAAAGTGCCACAGGTTATGCACAAAGAAGGCAAGCTATGCCAGCCACAAGCTATCATCTGTGTTGATATACTCCATAGAACTATTTTTTTACTACTTTTGGTATTTAGATTAATGAGATCATATTTATGCCCTTATAATCAAAACTTCTTTTATTAGCAGCATTTTTCTTGTTCTAACATTATTTTTAATAACCTGGTAACTACTGAGAGGGAGAAATTATTGCCATTTTTAGTCATCAGAGAGTGACAGACAGCACCCATTAGGGTCTAAGTCTATATTCAAGTATGCTGCTGCTGAGAGCAGAACTTGACCTTTTCAAAGTATATGTCTGTGGTTTTCTTTTTCTGGTCTTACTTTAAGAGTGAGAGAGGAGGACAGGAGCATACAGAACACTTGTCAAGAAGCTGGTCTGATTTTGGATATGCAGAGTAGGTATCAGATTTGAGAATGATAAAATTACATTTGAAATAGGAAATAGCTTGACTAGACCACATGCAATAGTTCTGTACCAAAAACTTAATATAAAAGTATGCTGGCATTACGATAATTTCAGGGAAGTTTCCACAAAGCACACTGATGTAGCCATGCATATTGCTAGCACACAAACTGAAGAAGAGCATCAAATCTTAAGTTTATCACAGGATTGTTGCGAAATTTTGGGAATCCTCTAAACATGGACAAAGAGTCATGCTTATGAAAGGGACATTGTTTATTCTGCACAGGTACAAGGTGGAAGTTTTCCATAAATCAGGCATACCAGGCAACTAAAGAGAATTTGAAAATTGGAATTTACATAAGCCCATCTATCTAATACATGGTTACCTCCTACCTAATGCATCATCATTTAGCTCGTGCAACCTTATGCAATACTTGTTTACTGTACCTATGTGGGCCTCTTCTCATAGGTGGTCTCAGGACATCAGACTGTACAGCAAATAAGATGTGGTCTGCAGCTCCAAACGTGTCTTAAACAAGCAGGATATAAAATGCAAAAGCTTTCCACAAGCATTAAGCAACACCTGCTGAACATACCTGAAAATATCTATTTGCATTCGAAAGAGGGAATAAAGGTGTGAATGACACCATCAGCTTCCATCTACAGCAATGGTCAATGGAAGGGACAAAGAATTCTACTTACAGACATCAGGATGAATCAAAAAGATAGACAGATCATAGGTGGGTTCATGCAAAAAGGAGATCTATTAAACAGAACAGACACAGCTGATTGTCTATCACACTCACAAACAGGCACACAAATGATAAACTAGTAAACAATTAACACTGGTTAATTTGTTTGCTGTGGTGTTTTTATGCTTCTTTGGGAGTTTTGTTTGTTTCTTAGGGGTTTTTGTTGTTTTCACTTTAAATTACCATGGGACTTTCAACCACTTCATATTCCTCCGAATATGAAAACTTTCTTTAGGTTAATCGGTTTGGTGAGAACCAGACATTAAACGAGAGGTATTATTTCCTTCTCCTAACTGAGAAAATCCCATTTATATGCCTTATTTCTAGATTGAGAAGAATCCAGTTCACTCCTTCAGTTTCCCATTTTGGTTTATTTTTCCATTTTATTATCTGTACTGAGGAGGGGATTCAAATTTTTATATATCAATACTATAAACTGATCATCTAATTAAAATTCTAACAACCATAGTATTTGATAGTCTTTTAAGTAATGTCTCTGTATACTTTTGGATTTATAGTTCTTTAAATACTGTAAATGATAAGAAAATATTTTAGAAATCAGCAGTAGAATTTAGGTTTATTGAAAGATTGGAGGAACCTTAAAGGCATGTTTGTGCTTTGTATGTATCTGAAAAGAAAAATTCCAGCTGCCAAATGGTCATCACAAAGTGCTTTCAATGATATTAAGGCCACAAAATTTTGCAAGTTTTTTTTCCCCCTCTCTCTCACACAGAAGCCACTATTATTTCATATTATCAGCTTTATATTTGGACTAGACTTCATGTGTGCTGGACTGAGACCACTTAATGAGTTTAACAAAGTTTTTCAAGATTACCGATTGTATGAGTGACAGAAGACTCTACATCAGCCTTGGCTTTTGATACAGCAAACCTGTAGAAGAACTTGTGTTCCTTAAGTATAAAGTAGCTGTGTTATGCCTTCTATCTCTGGAAGGCATTAATGAAAGCGGAGCATGCATAACCACTGTTCAATTTTTTACAAGCCTGCTTTGCTTGATAAGAAATTATCTGGAATAACACACCTGATAACCAAACCTCAAATGAAATCTTGAGCACGTGGAGTAAAGTGTAATC
Source organism: Rhabdornis inornatus (assembly GCA_013397075.1). Classification (NCBI taxonomy): domain Eukaryota; kingdom Metazoa; phylum Chordata; class Aves; order Passeriformes; family Rhabdornithidae; genus Rhabdornis; species Rhabdornis inornatus. Next base: position 515,280 of record VWZS01002165.1, on the reverse strand, counting down.
CCTTCTAAATTCCCATCGCTGCCCTTCTCCATTATTTTGCAATTGCTATAACCACACATCCCTGTTAGTGGTCTGTTTCCTCTGCCTCCATGGAGCAAATGTCATAGTGGGACTCTTTCACTAAAGCTGAGTTTAAAAATACATTAACATCTCAGGTCTTGAGATATATTTGATCCAGAATTTTCAGTTAACCTGCGGGTCACACAAAAAACCTACAATTTGGGTCCCCTGAGAAATGTATTATTCAAGTTGCATAACCTTTCCAGAAATGCTGCAAGGCTTAATTAATTAGTGATTATTAACTGCTCAGGGTCTTCAGATGAAGAGTACTGTATAATTACTTGGATTTACCATTGTGTTTATTGATGATAACTATGTTTTCCTTCTCTCTTATGGGAGAGGAAACACAACTAATGATTTCAAACTTGAATTTCTGACTATGAAGATGGAGACTTTCTTTGCTTCTTTTTAATTTTCTCCTGTCTAACTTCAAGTTTAAAAATATATTTTTCTTCACTAAGGACATATGAAAGATTTGATTTACAGGACAACCAGGCGACTGGGCCCAGCCAGCATGGGGTTAGGAAAGGCAGGTCTCACTTGACCAACCTTATCTTCTTTTATGACCAAGTGACCTGCTGAGTACTCAGTCTTGTTTAATATATTTATCCATGATCAAGATGAGGAGATTGAGTACCCTCAGTAAGTCCATGGAAGACTCTAAGTTAGGCGGAAGTGTTGAACTGCTGGAAGGTAGGAAGGCTCTGCAGACAGAGAGATCTGGACAGACTGGATCAATGGGGCTGAGGCCAGTTGAATGAAGTTCAACAAGGGCAAGTGCCAGGTCCTGCATTTCAGTCACAATAACCCCATGTAGCATCACAGGCTGGGGAAACGGTGGCCAGAAAGTGGGACAGGAGAAGGACCTGGGGATTCTGGTCAACAGCAGCTGAGCATGAGCCAGCATGTGCCCAGGAGGCAAAGAAGGCCATTGGCATCCTGGCTTGCATCAGGAATAGTGTGGCCAGCAGTATGAGGGCAGTGATTGTCCCCCTTGGCACTGGTGAGTCTGCATCTCCAACCTTATGTTCAGTTTGGGGCCCCTTGGTACAAGAAAGACATTGAGCAACAGGACAAGAAAAAATGGCCTCAAGCTATGCTAGGAGAGCTTCAAGTTGGACATCAGGAAAAATTTCTTCACTGGAAGAGTGGTTAAGCATCAGAACAAGCTATCCAGGGGAGTGGTAGAAACACGATGCCCAGAATCACGATACTCAGTGGTAGGGTTTAGTTGACATGGTGATGTTTGGTCAAAGGTTGGACTTGAAAAGACTGGCAGGTCTTTTCCACCCTTAATGCTTCTATTATTACTGATAGCTCTCACACAGTAGCTCTCCTTTAATCATCACAGCTGTCTATGTGCAGTGGCAGTGTACCCCAAAGTAGGCTGCCAAGAGTGCAGCTGTATTAAAACGTGGTAACATAGCAACCCTGGCAGCTGAAAATGTAGACAATGTCTCCATCACAAGTATGTAAATTATGACTGTGCTCCAACTGAACTGAGATCAGGGGTGCACTGCATAAGAAGCAAATGAGTTGGAAGCTGGAGATCATATTTCACTTTTATTGAAGGAAAGTTAAATTTTGTTTTATCACTGTGGTGGGTTGACCCTGGATGAATGCCAGGTGCCCACCAAAGCCACTCTATCATTCCATTCCTCAGTTTGGCAGGGGAGAGAAAATATAACAAAAGCCTCATGGGTTAAGATAAGGGAAGAGAGAGATCACTCACCAGGCACCATCATGATCAAAAAAAGACTTGGGAGATTAGTTTTAGTAATCAAATCAGAGAAAGATAATGAGAAAGAAAACTAAATCTTAACAAGATCTTCCCCCCACCCCTGCCTTCTTCCTGGGCTCAACTTTACTCTCTATTTGCTCTCCCTCCTTCCCCCAAATGGCACAAGAGAGTGGTGGATGGGGGCTGCCACATCACAGGTTGTCTCTGATGCGCCTTCCTCCTCTGTGGGATGACTTTTCACATGCTCCTCTGCTCGAAGGGGGATGTCTTCCACAGAACGCAGTCCTTCAGGAACAGGCTGCTCCAGTGTAGGTCCCCTGCGGGATCAAAAGTCCTGCCAGCAAACCTGCTCCAGCACAGGCTACTCCCTGGTCTACAGATCTTGCCATGAATCTGCTCCAGCTCAGGCTTCCCATGGAATCACTTCCTTCTTCAAGCATCCACCTTCTCCACTGTGGGCTCCTCCATGCTGCAGGTGGATCCCTGCTCCACCATGGACTTCCTTGGGCTGCGGGGGCACAGCTGCCTCACCATGGCCTTCACTTTGGGCTGCAGAGGAATCTGCTCTGGTGCCTGGGGCACTTTCTTCCCCTCCTTCACTGACCTTGGTGTCTGCAGAGCTGTTCCTCTCACATATACTCACTCCTCTTTCTGGACGCAGCTGCACAGTGGGTTTTGTTCCCCTTCTTAAATACATGACCCCAGAAATGCTACCACCATTGCTGATGGGTTTGGCCCAGGCCACCGGTGGAACAGTCTGGCATTTGCTCTATTGGCCATGGGGAAAGCTTCTGGCAACTCCTCTTAGAAGCCACCCTGTAGTCCCCCACTACCAAAACACAAACACAGTGCAATCACAAAAAGAACAAAAGATGCAAAATGGCTTTAGATTTATACTTTTTTAAACTCCCAATCAACACTTTATGGGAAAAGAATTTTGCAATCAGAGCCACCAACATGATAAAATGAATCGGAAAACTTTTTAATAGTTACTGTCCTTTTAAAATTCAACACCATATTTATTCCTTGTCTTTAAATATTGCCCCAAATAAAAGAAAAAAAATTATTTGAGACACAAAAAAAGATTCTTTAGATGGAATTAATCTAAATCTATCCTTGTTAGCCAGTTTGAGCTGAACAATAGATTTAATTTATGCTTTGTGATGTATATGCAGTTTACCAGTTTTTTCCTACAGTCCAAACTGATTTGAGAGAATATAATGAAAGGGATCATGTTTTGAAATACCTCTTCTGCCTATAAATGGACCTTAAACCTTTTCTATAAGATTTTATATTTTATTTGCATGAAGTAAAACTTCACATTAAAAGTCCATTTGTTTCCTAAAGATTTAATGCATAGACTAGCTAACTAGTCGGCTTATTGCAGGATTCTGTGGCTAGTACTATTTATATAGTTTCAAATTGAATGTTCAAGTTAATGAAAAAAATCCACTGAGAACTATAAAATATAAAGACACCACCTTTGGCTTAAATTTATGGAGGCTGGGAAAATATCAGCATGTAGTTTGCTTAATTTTATACTCTTCCCTAAATGTCTGATGTTGAGTGCTGCCAGAGACTGTGAATTGTACTGGGTTTTTCTTCCACAAAGCCAATTTTCCTTCTGGCTTTATGGTTAATCCAGGCAGAGTCCATATAGTTACTTCCCTTGCCACAGGACAGAAAAGCTTAAGTCTAGTGCTCAGCATTGTTTAGAAGGTCTGTTCCAACAGATTTTCAATACAACTTTTATGCCATCTGAACTGCCTGTCCCTAGCCTAAACACAGCTATTCCTAAAATGTCATCTCACCCCTCCCTACTTTCTTTTCTTAAAGGGAAGACGAGGTCAGCTTAATTTGCTGGGCTCCACATTGTGTAATGGTGAGCAAGCAGGTTTTGTGAAGTACTGTACCATAGCTAGAAGTGGATGCAAAATAACAATATTTCAATGTTAGTTCCCAGAGAAGATACACTTAAGTCTGGAAGAAGGAAATTTGAAAATCAATGTGCCATTTAATTGCTTTTATTTCCTCAAATGATTGACCAATGAAAAAGCCATTTTGTTTTTAATGTGGGTTTTGGTGAACCATATCCTGAAACAGAAGCAAAGAAAAAAATCACAGGCCTATAATTTTCTCTCCCTCTGGCTTTGCATTGCTCCGAGACTACTAAATTTTGTAGCATCCAAATTGTTGAAGTGACTGTATGAAATACAACATTTGAAACCTCTTAACTAGTTGTAACTCGAAGCTGTCCCATATTTTACAGTACATTTATTTAAGAAAATAATATGTATATAGTATCTTTCAACTCAAATGACATAATAGAATTTTACAAACTGGGTTTGTTTCCATCAGCATTGAGATTCAGTCATCTCTGAGCGATTAAGAAGTTGGAGAAACAGCAACTTCAGCTATCACAGGGGCAAACACACACTGGCTAGTCTGTTAAGGCAAATTCCCCCATTAGCACAACTGTCACATCATTTTCATCTGCTGAGAATGTTTTTTTTTTCCAATATCTTGGATCTTTTTCTTTCCTTATATCGTAAGATTATATTATGCAATCTGTGTTATTTATCTAAACCAGATATAGTGATGATCTCCTTCCAAGCAAGTGAATTTGCCAAACTGTTTTGTGACCTAGTGGCAAAAGAGAATCTTGGACAAACGCATGACTCAGTCTTGTGCATATCCTACTCCTTCCTGCCACTGGATTTTTCTGAGATTTCCTATTTGAAGATCTTTCTGTGCACATGCAGAGGCTGGAATTCATGTCTCATCCCCATTTCTTCTCTCCTCTTAGGGGTAAACAGCCCAATAGGAAAACCCACAGACCAAAACTGCCCCTTTTTATAACACCAATTAAATTATATAATTATAGGTACAGACCAAGCGATTGCGAAGCTTGCAACAAAGAACAGGGATAGACATGTCAAGCAGTTCATTCATCTTATTATTTGATGTGAAAGAATTGTCATAAAGAGTGGTTGTAAAGAATGTACTGCAATTAAAATGAAATGAAACTTGAGTTTACTAGATCTGAATAGTCACATAAGTGCTTCACTTACTTAGAAACCCTCAGTCAGTGGCACTGATTTGTATAAGCTCTACCACAAAAGACATTATATTTGACATGAGAGTTTTTCAATATTTTTAAAAAATTCTTTTAAAAGGTGTTGCAGACAGCATGCAGGCATTTTGCCTTGCTAAGTCCAGATTTTTTCAAAGTTAATAGCACAAATAATTTTTCATCCATTAAATTTGGTTTTGAAGAAGAGAATTGCATTGTCTGATACTTGCCATTCAATATTGTTCTCCTATTTAAGATATTTCAGTCTCTCTAATAGGAGCATAAACAAATTATCGGATTCAGAGGATCACACCATGCATAGCAATTAGTGGAAATATAGTATACAGAAAATTCATAGGCATAGCTTGTATGAAATGTCTATCAAATTCAGTAACAGAAATCTGTGAATTTTCTCCTTGTTTTAACAATTCATGAATCGTTAAAGATGTCAAAATTACTCATATACAATGGACTGCTGGAAAAGTTGGCCCAAAACCTATGGTCAGGCATAATTTCAAAGGTCATCTATAATACATTTGATTGTGGGAATGTTTCAGATAAAGTATAAGCTAGTTAGATAATTATGCATTCAATCTAGTTTCCATGCATATATACCTGCACACCTCTAAGCTAACATTTACTTATGTGTCCTGATACTGCTAGGGGATTGTGTCAATTTAGGAAAGCTTACAGTATGCAGTACTGTAGAAAAGCTGCTTTATTAATAGGCCAGGTATATATTCAGAAACATTTGACATTACAGCTGAGAGATGACTTTCAAAATTTTTTTCTTGGACTGGAGCACCAATTTTCCAATTAAACCTTGTTTTTCTTGGTGTTTATCAATATAAGTTTGCTTGGCAAATCCTCAGATGAGATTGAAGGACTCTGGATGAGACTTTCCTTAGAGGTGTTTGAGTGACAAGTGCTTGTATGTTCTACTGAATCCTCACGGTCTTCTCTGGGTTGGATCTGGTGACTTCTGTGTCTCCCACATCATCCTGACAGCTTCAGTAACTCCCTCTCCTGCATCCAGTCTTTAGGAGCTGATATTGAGCAGGACAGGAGGTAGCATCAGCTTGCCTTCTTCGAAGTCATTTGTAAGACTTCTGTCTCAGCTCTACAGCTTCTCAGGTTAAAGTAAAATGTTTACAGAGGAATTACTTTGCTGCTCCTCATCCTGCACAGTGGGTGGTACCTGGATGACTTTTAAACTTTTAGACCACTGTCTCAAAACTGAGACTGCTTACGCTTACAAAAAAAATCTGTTTACTATTTTATGTAACCTAGCATTTATATGGCATATAATATCTCTCCTGTCATGTATTGTAGGGTTCATTCTGTCTTTTAGAATAAATGTAAATAAAATGACTAAGTTCATATACTTTCCCATTTCAAATAAGCAGGGATTTATGCAATATTCTACTGGAAGGCAACCCTGCCAGTGGCAGGAGGGTTGGAATTAGGACCTTTAAGGTCCTTTTGAACCCAAACTATTCTGTGATTCTGCAATATTTTCTGCAGAAAATTTTCATTTTCTCTCAAAAGTGCAATGCTTTTTCTCAGCACTTACACATTCAGCTTATTTTTTACTAATACTCTTTGCATGTTTTTCCTCCTTGAGATGGTTGAATTTTCTAATAACACACATTTCTTAAAAATATTAATCCAGAGATGAACCCTTTTGCTGTATCACTTGTAGTTGTGTACTTTCTCAGGTTTCTTATGGGCTTGCTGTGAGTTTTTCTCAGAGATCTCATCCATATTTTAATATTTTCATCTCTTATCACTTTATAGTTTGGTGTGTCTTTTACCTGATTTTTTCTATTGATTTTTTAAATCAGACCAGTCTTGAGTTTGTAGTCTTGCTTTCTGTCTGATGTTTGTTTGAATAAATCTTCTACACTAGGTGAAAAATATTTCTTTCAATGTAGCAATGTTTTTGATACCTTTGAGGATATTTTCAAGTATGGATCTTGTGATTCAAAGTGTGATCCAAATTTTTCAAGCAGAGCATATTGTGTATATTTCAGGTGAAGCATAGCATATTTTCCAGTGCCTATGATATTATAATTGAATGATTTATAATTTAGAGGAAAAAATCTGTACGGAAAATACTCAGAAAGAGGTTTAAATTCATGAAGTAATTTAGTGAATAAGTTCAAGTTACACTATACAATTTTCATTTGTTATGAGAGGGATTTTCAGGCTTTTCTCTTTGCAGAAACCTAAGTATCTTTTTGAAAAACACTTTTCGTCATAAGGTTTATGATTTTTATGTCAAAGATCTGATGGTTTTCAACATTAGTTCACAACAACTTTATTTTCCTTCCAGGGTGGCTTAACTTTTATTGCTAATTATTCTTCTAGTTCTTTTGTAAGGGAGTAGTGCTGAGCATATTGACATTTCTCATCCTATCTCCTCAGTTTTAGTTTCCCTGACTTCTTCCTCTCTTTCTGCTGTGTTCAATGAGTGTCGGTGCTCAGCAGGAAAGAGACTGACTTTGTGATGTGGGGCAGAGGAGTGCTGATGCTGTAAACACAAGGAAGCTCTGTGGGTAGTGTTGTCACAACGTTCCCTATTGCCCTGATCAATGAGTCCATCTCCACAATGGGAAGATTTGCACGGAAAGACTGCTTCGTTTTATTTGGATTTTTTAAGTGGAATTTTGTGTTCACAGATATGTCAGGTGAAAAAGAAAGGGTCTGAAGTTCAGACTCTTGCTGCAGTTGTAATCCTTTGTCTCTCTGTTAAAAATGCTGTCCAGGATGTCAGCTATGACAAGGGTATCTGTCTGCAAGGTACCACTCAGAAACCATCAAATGAGATTTGAGGCAGAGACCTTCAAAATGTCATATTCTCTGCTCTACCAGAATGCCAACAAACCTCTGTGCATCCAGTTGTGTGTGACTTATGTCACAGAGTGTATTAGGTTAGCATCAGTGTGGACAGATGTGGCTATCAAAAACGGTTGACCATAATTTCCCTGAGGAAAACAGAAAAAAGGCATTGAAAATATAATAAAAATCATATTCCATATGTCTGGGAGAACAGCACACTACTTGCATGGTCCTTGAACTGCTGGTTAGGAAAATAATGATATCAGTCTTTTTGACCAATATTGCATATGGAACAATATATTGGAGACAAAAGCACAGCAGCTTTCTTTGTTACTTAACATTTTTGTGTGTATTCATTTCTGGCATATGGTACTACTCTGACGGTTTTTAGAAGCTTGCTTACAGGATCTACCTGGTATCGTCTCTAGCCTTTGAGAAAACAATCACCATATGCATCCTGTAATCCTCACCTTCTCAAATATGCAGACATTTCAGCAGGAGAGAGTTATTGGGGGAAAGCGTGACATAAAAGAAAATAAGCAATTTTTGTATCTTGTGTGTTTTATGTTGTTCATCCAGTGATTTATGCTTCAGCCCTCACTCCTAAGTGTAGCATATTAACCAAGAGGTGAGCCTTGCTGCGAGGAGGCTGGACACAGTGCTGTGTGCCATGTCAGCCTTCACTCTTGATAACCTGAGCAGCTCTATTGACTCAACATGTCTCTGTGTTTTCCAATTTTGTCAGAACTTGACAGTCCCTTCATCCCTACAATGCCCTGATCCTCTAGCATTTTGTGATAAGCCTTAAGTCCTGCATAGTACATGAGCTCATTGACAAAATGAGAGAAGAACGAGGAGGATTATTCATTGCTCCCATTAAATGTAAATCCTTTCAACAATAGCTTAGCAGAAAAGCAGTGTTACTTCACAGGAAATTTTAGTTTGGACAGATATGCTTAAAAAGGCTGCATGTTAGTCTTTATGCTGAACAATCCCCTTTCCTTCTTTTCTCTTTCCTGCTCATGCTTAAGGATAAGGAAACCAGTAGCACTATGCTGGTCAACATAACTAACCAAGGTAACTAAAACTACCCAAACTGCCAAGGCTTTGCATCAGAAGAGGCAACAGACAGGCTTGGAAAATTCTGGGGACTGTGTGACACTAAAACAGGTCTACAACCATGGTGTGACAGGCTGCTCCCATAAGGAATGCCCCCAGGAGGAAATCAACCCTTATGGTTCTGCTCTGTAGGTATGACAAGTATTCTGACCATTCCATTTGAAGTCATACTCTTGGAAGCATTTGTAAATCCACTTCCTAGTGGTCTTCAAGGCCCCCAAAATAAACCTGGTGGGAAGAGTACATAATGCCTGAAGAAAACATGATTTCTCTCTGAAGCTGGAAAATCATGCACACATTAGCTAGAAAACGAGGGCCTAATTTTTAGATAGGTGCCCTACAAACCTTTGAAATTACCTTCATTATAGTTAGGAAAGAGTAACTACTGTATGCTACATATGGACTTGCTTTAGTTACAGTTTTCTTCTCATTTTTCCTGACTATTTATAAAGATAGTTGGATTGTTTTTATTAGCCTTTCCCCTTGACATGAGCTGGACTGAGTGATCAAATAGTTTGTTTCCATTTATGACTTATTTCATAACTAACATTTTTTTGGGTAGGAAACTAAGGAGAACATCAAAAGGTACCTCCACGGAAAATCATAATATAATTTTATATTGTAATACACGTGTAGAAAATGTAACAATGGAATATTTTCAGAGTAAATTTCTACCAGTGTATTTGAGAAGATCAGCTTGCTGGTTGATTGCAATTTAAAGCAGACCCAAATACTGACTGAGATGTAATGCTCTGCTTTCATTAGCAGGTGGGAGAAGAGGTTAATGGTTGTTGGTGCACTGAACTTGATTTCCTGACTCAGCTAAAGACTTCCTCTCTTGCTATTTTACATAACCTCTCATCCTAATTTCCTACATCCTTTTAAAAAGTGGGCCAAAGGAATGCATAATAAAAGCAGTAATTTCCTCTCTATTCAACCAGATTGACAGCTTTTGCAAAACTCTGTAATTATCAATATTTTGCTGTACCAAGCTTGCTACCAAAGTTAAAACATTCTTCACCATCACCATACATTTCCAAATCTGTTTCAAAACTCTGTGTGAATCTATGGCTAAAGAAATGGAAGTTGTAGTAGTTCTTACCTAAAGAAGGCTTCGCAAAATATTTCCCACAAGAAACTAGAAATATACGCAAGCTTGAATAGTTTTCCAGATTTGAGATACAGGATGGAACAATCACAACTAACTTCTTCAGTTTATAACACTTTCAACACTTTCCCATGATTTGGGGCTTATTAAGGTGAACAACTGCAACTTTCTAGTCAATTTGCATACAGAAATGTGTAAGAGACAGACTCAGACACCGGTGGTGAAATGTGAAGCCATGTAAAACTCATTGTATCACAGGTTTGAAACTCAAGCCCATAATTATATTCATGAGAACAACTGCTTTCCTTGTTTCTTTGTGTGACCTTTTTCAAGTGGGATGATTTTCTAACATGCATCAAATGTCACAGTGTTTTGAAAGACCAAAAATAATTGTCATTCACAAAGGTACTTAAGCACACATCTTTAATGGGACTACGTACCTGCTTCAGGCTGTACATGTGCCTAAATATTGAACTGAATCCAGACCCTGAGGAGGAAAATAAATCCCAGCTGCTCAGACCCTAATTTCCTTCCTTTATTTTGAAAGTTGAGCAATTGAGAATTGATAAAGTAGCATTTAAAGAGAAAAGGCCTGCGTATGATTTATAAGGTTTTCTAGAAGATACATTAGAAAGCATTATGGGATGCAATTAATCAGTGCCTGGATTACTCAAGATACTAAATGCTTTTCTCTTTTCTACTTTCAGCAAGTAAGAGGATAGATCAGGTATAAGTATGGCACATTTTTCTAACTGATGGCATAATTTTCTAGCACCTTTCCTTGATTTATATTCCTGTGTTTATCCAATTTCCTTTATAACATCATCCAAAGCAGAAACATTAGGTACTTGTTATTTAACCTCTATGATACCTTCAGAAATTGGCAGAACAAAGTGGACTCATATTCTTATTGTTGCTTTAGATGACAATTTGGCAAAACTGAAGGACTGCAACACTCAATTTATTCACTGTTGTTATTATAAAAATATGGACAGTACAATTTTTGCCTTAGAAGAAAGATTTTCCTTACTAGTGAGAAAGGTCACCTGAAAAAGGCCTCCTGTTCCCAGTAAAATAAATAGGAATTTTGATACTGACATGCAATGTGGAGAACACTAGTTCCTAGTTCATGGATTTCCTGGTATTGGACTGAGCTGTGCAAGAGTCTGGGAACTGTTGGCCAATGTAGCTCATAATTTATTTAGCAAACTATGGAAATTTATACCAGAGAAAGAAAATTCCATTCCCTAGCTGAAGCATTTCTGGTTATCTCACAGCCAGCTCAGAGGCAGTGATTTCACTGTAGTCCGACCCTCACAACTTCAGTTTGCAATAAAAACAAACTGACAAAAAGCTCACTGTGAACACTAAAGAGCTGGGGTTTCCACAGGATCAGCCAAACCCTCATGCTTGTTTCACAAACTAATTTTTCCCTTCCCTTATCAGCATAATATATTTGATGGCAATGTTGCCTAACACATAGCATGTCAGGAATACATTGTAAAACTTGTTTCATACTCCCAGCATGTCCAGTTTCAAGTTTTGTCTTTGTTTTAAAGATGACTTGAGTTACAGGTTGGGGGTGGGTCCTAGCTATGATGCATGCGCCCTTGAAAATTTATCTCTTTTACTTGGTGTGTTGGCCTGTCCAGGGACACAATCTGAATTTTGATCTCACCATAGTTTAAAAAGGCCACAGTAAATGTCAATGCAGATGAAAGTTATCAAACTCTGTTAGACTCCTGATGCCTTCTCACAACTCCCACATGTATCCAACAGGACAGAACGTTTTTTGGACTGTCCTAGCACAAAGAAATTTCTAATGTAGAACATATTGTTGCAACATAAAGGTGATGAGCTGTGTCAGGTCTTACAGCTGTAAGTGAACTAGTGACACTGCTTTGTGCCTTTCAGTACAAGTACTGTCTCACTCAGACACTCACATGAGTTACCTGAACATAAGCAGAAAAGACAGAGCCTCAGAGACATATTTTGAGAAGGTAGAAGGATATGTCGAACCTTGCTGTCAAATTTTACAGCAGTGGTGACTCTATAGCAACAGTACATAGGAAAGTGAGATGTGTTAAACCTAGGCTGACAGAGCCCCAAAGTAGGAATGATATAAAATTGTTCCCTCTCACTCCCAATACCCTTGTACACACAGCTCTCTGAGCCTAAGCCAAACACCACAGAAGTCAAAGAGAGTTCCTTTGATGCAAGGGAAGTGTGCATTGGGTCCAAAAGAACAATTTCTGGGAATACAATGTGATTGATATCTATTAATTTTGAATATATTATTCTGTTCTACTATATCCACAACTGGAATAAAAGTTACATGATCTTTAAAAATTTTAAAAATGCAAGATGTCTTTTTGCCTTTGGTACTTTGGGTCTATCTAGACTTTTTTTTCTGACTATGAGGGGCTAAATCCACTAATATTTGTAAGACCCCCGATAAAACTGACAACACTTGAGTAGAAAATCTCCAATGAGGGTTACTCAAAGAAAGTAACAGTGATTTGGTGTACAGGTGGCCAGTATTTCTGAGTGATCTATTGGAAATTCAGTTTTCTATTATTACTAAATACAGTGGAGGCAATCTTCTGGTTCTGGGTTAAGTAATGCCACTGCTAGGGAACCCATAAAGTGCCTTTTAAACATGTTCCCAGAATCAAATTTGCAACAGCAGTTAAATGTAATTTACTCAAGAACATGAACAAATGTCAGTATGAAAAAGGTAATATATTACACTTTGTACCATTGGTAAGGAGGCTCACTAGAACAAGACATACAGGAAAGGAATAGTAAGATCATGTGCACTGGATAAAGTGTTATTCTCACCTAATGAATAGTTTTAATAAATTGAAACCACTTGCTGACATGACATGGCTGCCCTTCACTGCAGAAGAGCTTTTTTGGTTTTTTCCACAACCCTCCATGAGCTGGTTATTGCAGCCTGAAAAATTTTCAAATCTCACTCCCAAAAGAATATAGACTAATTTAAGGGATTTATGCAAGTTAAGCCTGGCACAGCAGTAACTAGCCTTGCAGGCATGGGAGAAAAATAATAGACTTGTCCCTTTTTTTTGCTTCCTCATGAGAAAATTTAGGGTCATGGATAAAACCTCCTGCCAGATCTTTCCAACCATTCACAAAATTCTAAAAAAAAAAAGAATTTAGCAGTCCTCTCTGAAAGATATGAGCATTACCAGAAGAATCCATAGCACACTTCTAGAAACAGGCCAACTGTTAGGTTCTGACAGACTTAGTTTCTCTGCTTCACTAGTCCAGGGATGAAATGAGAAAGGTTCATTCTCTGTGTGCCTGGGCTTGTCCAAGCTCTAGAAGCAGCTGAGTGTAACAGTAGCATAAGATAATGTACATTTTTGTGATAGTCTGTCTTTTGTCATGTTCTACATAATGCAGAAGCAGAAAGGCACCCTGCCTGGTTTATCTGCATCTCTGCCAGATTTGCTGGTAGAGTTCATGCAGCCAGGGGATGCAATTTTGCTACATTCCTAGTCTTATAGTGAGGGCAGCAATATCTTGTAATATATTTAACTTCAGGGAGCGATTTTTAATTTCCTGTTTTAGTATTTGGCTCTTTTCTGCGGTTAGAATGAAAGATATCACTACCTCATTACTGTATTTCTTTGCAGAAAGAGAATCATTCCCCTAGCAGGGATTAAAATACCCCTATAAAATTTAGTCCAGTGTTGTGATCAGGTTTTGTGAAGCAAAGGCTACTGAAAATTTCAGGTTACTCTGGTACAACAAAGAATCATATTGCATGAACACGCAATAAATTATTGCATCTCTTATAGTACTCCTGTGATCATGATAAGCTATTTGTCTTACAGTAACCTTCAAGCCATGCTCTTCTTATAGCACTCTGTTATCAGAAGCCCAGAGTTCAGATTGATGTAATTTGACGTGGTTCTGACGAGATTCTGGGAATCTAATGTGACAGACATGAACAACACAACTCTTCCAGCTAACTAGGTTCGAAAAGAACTAAGTAGAGAAAAGAAATATCTTGGAACATAAATGATACATTGAAAAAATAAATAAATGGCCTAGCTCAAAACCATCTCTATTAAATAATGCAGAAAAAAATAAAAATTAAAAAATGCTGATGAGATTATATGAATCCTCTTAGCTGTGACTATATCTTAGATACCTGTTAATGAATATCAATGTAAGAATTAACACCAACTTAAAATACAAAGCTAACAACATATATGTATGTATATAAATCCAGAATATTAACTATGTTTTGGACAATAATACAAAACTTTGAAACTGCTATCTTCTTTAAAATAAATAAACATGTTATAAACTGTGTAGTATAATAAATATCTACCCTTAGAAGGAATCACTATTGCCAGCTTTGAAAATATTCACTAAAAAGATCTCTTGAGGGAAAGGGACTTAAACTACAATTTTGCACAAAGACACAGTAACATTTCCCTTATTTAAATTATCACTTGTAAACCTAGTGGCAGAGTGAATTTTTATGCCCATAATCTCCAGCAAAATAAATATTATGGCACTAAGTTTGTCCTAGAGACTCTGCTTTCATTGAAGCTAAAATATTCTTGCTTCCTATGATGACATAGATAACCTTAAAAATAAGAACTAGTTATAAACGATCACAACATTTTCATGCAGAAATAAACCATTCATCTCAAGAAATGGTTAACTCTGCAGATATATTGGTGGCAGTTTAGATGTCTCTATTTTTAATTAAATGTAGAAGGATTTAAATATAGTGTTATTTTCTATCTACTGATATTTGTGTGCTTTCCAAATAAATTTCTGTATACTCACATATGATGAACAACTCTATTGTTCTCAAAATCATTCTCTTAATATATTTTGCATTGGTGTTATGCATTGCTAAAGAAAATCTGTAATACTTTGAAAATGGGAGACACTGGAATAAGAAATAGAGTGAAATAAAATATAGCAAAGAACAGAGTTCTGCTTCTGATATCTCCTCCTGCTTGAAGTCCTACACGGACTATGCATGTATATATTCACATCTACATCCATTCACACGTGCATATATGTATATATATACACATAAGACATACACATAGACTTATATACACATATATACATATACATACATATATATATACACATATATACACATAGACAGTTGCAAGCAATGCTGTGTTATGATCCCATTATGAGAGATATTCTGCCCAAATTAAGGTGCAAACAAGACCATATGCCAAAGTCAACAGTATGGATTTTATTTAACAGTAAATGTGAGGTTAAAGATATCACCATCACATGGGTCCCTGTGGCACCCTGCTGGTCCTTCTTCACCCTGGTCTTCTTGGTGGTGGGGGTCCCCAAATCCTTCTTCTAGTCCAGGTCCTGGATATCCACAGGGCTTAGACACTGCTCCCATGATTTGAGATGGCATATGCATAAACACTTGCTTCCTTCCCACTTCCCACTGCCTGCCATGGTGGGAACTTTTGTCCAGATGCTAACCAAACCCCTACCTCCATCAGGTCAAGAATTAGCTCCTTCCTGCTGTGGCATCTGTACTTATCTCAAGTTCCATTGTGGCGACTTATCTTATGGGAACATGTTTTGAGACATGTAACTAACTGCATTCTTTAAATCTTCACAGGTTATAACTCTAGAACTAAAAGAAAGCTAAAGAAATTGCCACAGAAGATCCATTGCACTGCAGCATAGCATGCTTAGGACAGGGTTTAGACCTCAATTTAATCCAGTTAAAAGGGTAAGGAAGTATGTAGCTCAATACACTTTCTGAAGAGCTCTTTAGCTTCCTCTTCACTGGTGACTCCACATACACTCCACATGCGTAAGAGGGTGTATTGGGTCTCATTTTCCCACAGAAGCCCTCCCAGTGTTGTGCTTGGCGTTGACAGCTATAAAGGTGTTGATGACTCACCAGTGTTTTGGGTCCTGCTGAGCAGGGCTGGCACAGCATCGATGATGTCTCTCAAACATTCTGCTCCTCCATCCATAGGCAGGGGGTGGGCAAGATCTAGGGAGGGGACACCACTAGGCCAGCTGACTCAAACTGACTAAAGGAATACCTCATATCTTGTGGCATCTGCTCAGATATAAGAGCTAAGAAAAAGGAGGAAGTGGGAGGCATTTGTTATTTACACTGTTTGCCTTCCAGAGCAACTGCTATATGTGCTGGAGCCCTGCTTCCTGGGAAGTAGCCGGACATTGCTTGCTGATGGGAAGTGGAAAATAAAATTATTGGCTTTTTCTCCTTGCTTGTGCACGCGCAAAACCTCACTTTTGCTTTAGTAAACTGCCGTAACTCAACCTACAAGTAATTTTCCACCTTACTTTTTCTCCCCTGCCTAGCTAAGAAGGGGAGTGATAGAGTGTCTTTGTGGGTACCTGGCATCTAGCTAGGGGCAACCCACCACAGTGGGTCATGTCTATCTAATTTTACATAAATGAAGTGCAGCCTTTTGTGGCTTCACAGAACCATTCAGCCTTTGAACAGCCAAGGAAATGAGCAAAAAATATTATTTTTTTCACATGTAATTAATTTTCTCATTTGGAATACAACTGATTTTTTTCAGGATTAAAGTTGTATTGATGGGACAGGCAAAAAACATAGTGGCATGGCTGAAAAAAGTAAATGGCAAACAATATTTATCCCCTCCAATAATCAGTCATTCATTTGATGGGATGAAGGACAAGAATGAGCAATAATGGAGGAAAATGAAACAAAGGACTATGAAAGAGAGAAAGTCCAAGTGAATGTTATTACAAGTGGCGCTACCACTCCTGTGTAAATTATAAAACATTTACTACAAGATTACAGATTTAATTCTATTCCCTTGTATGTCACTTTTTCACAACTGACCATTTTTATTACATTTTGGAGTTTTATTCTTAAATTCATCTTCATCAAAGACACCAAAAAAAACCGATGGCACACGTTCAGTACTTACAGACTGAGGAAGATTCAGGAAATTTCATATTTGAAAGAGTGCACAATCATGCTTTCAATTCTCCTTTCCTACTTTAGTCAGTAACAACCACTTGCAAAAAGAAGAAAGGATGTGGCTAACTTTAAACTATAGCTCAAATACTGGATGTTTTTGGAGAGCTCAGAGTCAAGAAATTTCAAGATGTAAAAGTCACAGTTGTTTTTATACTAATAAATAACTGTCTAATATCAAGTAAATGAAGGACCACAGGTAGATTTAGAGGGGGTTTTCTTTGTTTGTTTGTCTGTTTTTGTGGTTTGTTTTTCTGAGTGACAGCAAATGCTGGTTTTAAGATAGACTTTTTTCCCCCCACCACTCTTCTTTAAATGCTTTTGCCACAGTAGTTGATATAAATGATTATGCTTATAAAGGTAAAATGAAAGTGGTCATCAGAATGTAAAGTGTTGACAGGCAGAGAGGCCTAACAGGAATAGTCTGCTGTAGAAGTAAAAATTGCAATATTTCCAGTTGGTAAGCAATCGTCTTATTTGATACATTTTAAATAAGTCTGAAATGAGTTATCTTCTCTCGAGAGCACCTCGCACACAGTAAACTTCCAAAACTTCCCTGAGTGTAGCACCTATAGCAAAAATATTTACTCAGTCACGAGCGAAAATATATGTAACCTTTAGAAGAAGCATAGTAAAAACATTATGACTTTATAACATGCATTATTCAATAAAAAAATTTCCAGCTCTCCAAATGGCAAAAATCTCCTGCCCACTCTGCAGCAGAAAGACATTTAATTTACATGGTTAGAGACGTTGTTAAAATATCTGTTACTCCTATCAAAATTATATACTGCTGGTTAAAATATTTTCAGAAATTATTTTTAGAATACAGAATGTAAGTTGTAAACTTGGGAATACTTCATACCTGTTGATAATAGAACAATTTGGCAAAAAAATCTAAGGTGATGATCAGATTATTCTACTTTTTTTTTTCACTTTGTGTGTACATAAGTGGATGGAGAGGCAATGCAACACTTCAGGATTACGAGATTGAATATAGTCTGCTAGATGGATACAATCCCACAAGCATCGTCCCTTTTTCCATTTTAATGATTCATACATTTCAATGCATGAACATGAAAGCAAATATTTCAAGGAAAAATGCTTAATTATAAGGTATTATGTGCATACAGAAACTTATCAAGCTGCTTGACATCATTATTACCTTAGGCCTGCCCTGGCACACTTTTGTTCCACTCTCTGACAGAGTAAATCAGGTTTATGCCACTCTGTTTATGCAACTCCCAGCATGAGCCTAGACTTAACCATCTATTCAACTCCATCTTCCTGGAAGACTTTTGCCTCAGGATGCAAAGTGCTAGAATTCCAGCTCAGATTACTGTGTTGGAACAGTAGAGTATTCCTTGTTCAGGTCATCTGTGCCTTGGTATCTAGGAGAAAGTGGTGGGTTAGTACAGCAGATGTGAAGGTTTTTAAATACAGATACATTTCTAAAGCTGCTGGTCAAATATAACTAACCTCAGAAATAACATATCGATACCAGTAAGAATTATTTTGGAGTCAGTAGAAAATCACACATGCAAAGAAACCAGTCTCCAAATAAGGCTCTTCAAAGCAGTGTTCCATCACAAATTACCTGTCTAAAACATGAAAATTACTTCAGCATTCAGTTCACAGGATACTACTACAAAAAACTCTAAAATTAGGAAATCTGAAAGGGAAATGCAACTCACATGGAAAGACATAAATATTCACCACCAAAAAACATAGGTTGTATTTGATTGTCTAGAGTCGAGGAGTAAAGCAAAACTCAGAATAAGAAACTGCTGGGTAGATGTTGGAGCGAAGAAACAGATCACATTATTGAAAGGATCAATAATGGTGTTAGTAAGACTGCCTTTTACACTTTTCTAATGTTTCTCATAAAACTGTTGCCATCACTTATAATGTTAACAAAATTAGAACCATAAACACAAACATTTCTCATGATAGACATCTCCTTTTGGCTAGTGTTGTGAGATATATAACGCTATTATATAAAGTGTATGTCCTAATAGAATTATTATAGAAGTACAACTTTAATGGAAAGTATTCAAGTACTCAAAATAATTATACAACCTTAAGGAGAAAAATAATCCAAACAACCAACCCACAATATTTCTGTTTATACATATACATTTAATTTTAAAATTAAATCCAAGATGAATTCTGGATTGAGAAAGTCCAATTGCTTGTCTGTTGGAGACCTGGACTTTTCTTTTCTTGCAGATCACACACCTGGTAGTGGGCATATCAGGTACCTCTTTCAATTTGTATTTTCCCTGCTGTCTTGGAAGACAATGTAGAAGTCCCTGAGATGAAATGCAAAAGCAACATTTATTAGAATTTTCAACATTGAAAACCCATGCCTGGACATGGAGAACAAGAAGAATGACTAGCTAAGTAAGCCGGAGTAGAAGCCCAGTGGATGAACCCTCAGAATGAGGTGAAGGCTGAGTCTATCATGCAATTAAAGACAGCTTCTTATGGTATATGTGTAAGGAGACAAATTTATCTTGCTCTAAAAACTTTAGTTATGTTACTGCCAAACCCAAAGATTTATCCTCTGCTGGAGTTTTCAGTCTTGTTGTTAAATGAAGAGTCTGAGTAAACTAAGCTGATATTTTTTGCATGACTGCAATTCTCTGCTGTCTGCACAGAGAAAAACCTTTGGTTTAGGGCTGAAGATGCCAAGTTAGCTGCTGATAACTGAACTTGCAGGGGGCTGTGGAAATTGTCACTGATGCCAAGAAAGCCCAGAGTAATAGCAAGCTGCTGAAATTTCTGACAAGATCTGCAATGAAATGGCTGCACATCAATGAGTTTATAACAATGAAATGAGCCACAACAAGAAACATTTCTCAGAAAGGAAAGCTACCTTTTATTTAGGAATATCTAAAGTGGCACTGTTTGAAAACACATCCTGTGTTTTCAATATGGAAATTTTATTGATAAACATTTCTTCCTGCTGACACCTTAATTTTCTTTAAAAGCTGGCAGTTCTTTGGCAGTTCTTATTTTCTATGCCATGGTGTTTCAGAAAACGAAAAATTCAGCTGAAGGCATTTTTTTTTAAATTTGACAGCTCCTCCAGATTTTATTTCTTTGACAATTTCTAAACTAGTGACCCAATAATAAGAAGGACTATAAAACAAGGCAGTTCTGACAAAGTACACATGATGATTAAATCTTTTGTAAAAGCCATATTGAAATATTATATTGCTGCTGCACTTCATTTCAAAGCATTTTTTAGTGTATATACAAATGAAAACCTACTTCATCTGACTTGAACAATCATATATGGTAGACTGCATAAATGAAGTTTCTCCTTTTATTTATCATTTCCTTGCTCATGAACTCAATACTGCAGAAAGAGAGGTGAATGCAATTTATATTGAAACAAATTATTTTTTTCCTGTTTTGAAACTGAAATAAATAAGATATAAGTTTTCATTTGAACATTTATCTCTTTGTCTTTCTCTTAAAAAGGCATTTTAGCTGTAATAAAGGTCATGAGATGACCTTGAGCTTTTTTTTTTTTTTTTTTTTTTTTAATATATGATTCTGCACCTGAGTTCTCATCTCCTGTGAAGAGGCACACGAAAGACTCTCAGTTAACAGGCTGCTTGTCTTGGGGTAATCCCTTTTCCCACCATTTATTTCACCTTATGAATTGTGTGTCAATTGCTTTGATTAAGGTATGTGTTGCCAAAGTATGAGCTAGTATTTTATCTATCCTCAAACCACAGAAATTAATTCCAATCAATCTTGATATATAGACCTTGAATGCTGTTAAGATGGTCCTCAGTCTTTCTTGAAACCTACAGGTGTTGTGTAAGGGCAGGTAAAGAATAAACACATTAACAGATGAAGTATGTGAGGTAAAAATTGAGGAAAGTTTACAGGAAAATGGATGAAACTGCTTTACAAATGAGAAATCTTTGGCAAAATTACTATGGAAATTTATAAACCAGATCTTGCAAGGAAGCTCATGCTAGTGCAGTGCTGCTAAAGCATCGTGAGACAGTTCTATTCTTCCTAAAAAGACAAATTTTCATAGAATTAGAGAAACATTGAATCATATTACTTGAAAAAGACTTTTAAGATCACTGAGCCCAACTGCTAAACCGGCACTGCCAAGCTCCCCAGTAAACCATGTCCCCAGTGGCCATATATGCACTGTTGGAATGGGTCTGGCTGGCACAGACAGGGGAGTGACTTCACCTGCATATGCAGAGAGCTTCAACCCCTGACTCTGGGAAGCGCCTTGCTAGGAGAGAGAGCATCCTTTAAGGTTAGGGTGAGAGAATAGAAAGAAGAGTAGCCTCACGGGAGCTAATATGTTAACCAGTCTGTTACAAATAAGGTTATGTTCTTAGTTTTGATACGTGGTTGGCTGACTGCCCTTTTCATATATGGTTCTGTTTCTTATCCTTATTATTGGTTGGACCCTGCACCCTCTACCTCACCCTACAGATTTTTATGACTTCCTGGTTCTGGGCTCCTCGAGAAATGATCCCTTCTACTGCACATGGCTTTTTCATTTTTTATTTTAACCATTATCAAATTCCTTTGTTTCCCAGATTATTCTCGCTGTTCCTGTCCTTCTATTTTTGCCATGCACCTCCCTGGCTGGACCAATCTCGGTGTTGCTGTCCTGCCGGCTGTGAGAACGTACATGCCTTCTACATGTGACTCCACCACATCCAAATGCCCATTCCAAAGCTTAGCAAACCTTGCAATGAAGAAATTCTTCATGATGTACAACCTGAACCTCCCCAGGCACAGCCTGAAGCCATTTCCTCTCGTCCTGTCACTGACTGCCTGGGAAAAGAGGCTCACCCCCGACCTTCTTTCAGGCAGTTGTAGAAAGCAATAAAGTCTGCCCTGAGCCTCCTTTCTTCAGGCTAAACAATCCCAGCTGAGCTTCCTCACCAGTCCTCATTTGTGGGGACTTGTGCTCCAGACCCTTCACCAGCTTCATTGCCCTTCTCTGGTCTCACTCCAGCACCTCAATGTCTTTCTTGTAGTGAGGGCCCCAAAACTGAACACAGGATTTGAGGTGTGGCCCCGTCAGTGCTGAGTACAGCAGGACAATCACTGCCCTGGTCCTGCTGGCTGCAGTATTTTTAATACAGACCAGGATATCATCTGAGTTCTTGGCCACCTGGGTACATGCTGCCTCATGTTCAATACTGTCACCCAGCATTCCCATTCTTTTCCACTGGGCCCCTTTCCAGCCACTCTGCCCCCAGCCTGCAGTGCTGCACGGGGCTGCACTGACCCAAGGGAAGGATCTTGTTGAAGCTCATACAATTGGCTTCATCCCATGGATCCAGCCTGCCCAGATCCCTCTGCAGACACTTCCTACCCTTCAGTGGATCAACACTGCCACATAGTTTGGTGCTGTCTGTTAACTTTTAGAGACCACGCTTGATGCTCCTGTTCATGTGATCAGTAAAGATGTTGAACACAACTGAGCCCAGCACTGATCCCTGGGGAACCCCACCAGTGTCCAGACACCAAGTGGATGCAGCACCATCCACCAGTACTCTCCAGGCCCAGCCATCCAGACAATTCTTAACCCCGGGAAAAGTGCACCTGTCCAAGCCATGAGCAGCCACTTTTTCCAGGAGAAAGTTGTGAGAAATGGAGTCCAACCTTTACTAAAGTCCAGGTAGAAAACAACCATAGACTTTTCCTCATCCACTAGCTGAGCCACCTGGTCATAAAAAGAGATCAGGCTGGTCAAGCAGGGCCCAATGCCTGAGGTGTCATTTGATTCTTTAAACAATTGAAACAAGGCACTGTGCCTAAAAACATTATAGGACTACTGCTCTTCAACTAGGGACGCACTTTAGCCTCCTAAATGTCTTTTTATATCCCATCCAATGAGAATAAACAAATCCAAAAATGGTCTGTGCTGTATTTGCTTGTGTTTCCAAAAATGATAAAAGCCCCATGCCCCAAAAAATGAAAAAAATCTTATTTTGATTTTTTCAGCAGTTGGAGGAAATCTGGAAATCCTTAGCTTTGGAGTCCTTTCACACTGAGATTCTCAGTATTTTTATTTGTGCTCTGAGATAGCCTTATGGCTTTTGTTTTTTTCAAGCTTCTAGACTCATGAGGATGTAATCTTCAAAGTTATCCAATTGACTGGAAGGCAAATGCTGTATTTCCCTTAAATGCTGATTTGCCTTTCCAAGAGAGACACCGGTATCCACAGTCCATTAGGTTACACTGGATATGTTAGTCTTGGATACGCAAAAAGATACAACAGAATGCCAATATTTTTTAAAATGTCATGGTTCATGTTATACCCTTTCCAGACAAACAATATTTATTCTGTGCTAGGACAAATTTTGACAACTTTGACATCTTTTTTAGAACATTGCTTGATTTCTGTGAAGGTTTTTTATCTGTCTGTTCATTTATATATACCATTGCGATCTTTTTCCTTCATTTGGTTTACTTGAACAAAAGGTGAAAGAATTTTAGAGATATGGAAGAAATAAAAGAGCAGGACTTTTACATAAAGGGATTAAATGTATCTGCTTTCCAACAGTGGGGTATCAATGGTATTTAGTCTATTTATTTCAGTAGTTTTTATTACTTTTTTTGTTTGTTTTATTTTTAAAATATCACTCTTGTCATTGGACAGCTAGAAAATAAAACCCCAGAAAAGCAACAGGGATTCAAGAACAAATCACTTACCTGAGAAGCAGTTCTGATGGAGCCTAAAATTGATTCCACATGAAGGATCAGTATGCACTTAATAGCCACTTTTTGGATGGCTTTCACATTTTCCTGCAGAATTTTTATTAAAATGAATAGATGGGAGGCACCAAGAAAGTCTTCTGAGGGAAGACTATGTTGGTATTAGCAAACTATCTTTTGCAAAAGAGCATTCGGCAACCTCCCTGCTGTCTCTCTGCACTTCACATTGGGATGTTAAAGCTTTCTAAACACTAGTATTTATTTCTTCTGCCACTCTTATCTGACAGGACTTCCTAGCATTTTGCATTTGTTGTAGCTTATGTGCCAAACCAAGAGTAAAATTATGTACATCACTTACATTTTCAATAATTCTAATGAAACACTGTAATTTCATTTTAGGAGAGAAAGCATGACATAGTTGGTAGCAACCTCTGTTGAATAAGAAGCCTGATTTCATACATCTACAAGAGCAAATAATGGAATACACCACCAACAAGAAAAAAGTCCAATGTCACCCTCAAGTCAACAGATGTGAGACATCGATATTAAAAATTTCTTCCTTTATTCCTGCAAAGGACTTGAAGTAATTAAATTATTACAATAACCAATCTCAATAAATCATCCAACACTTCAGAAGATAAAAATGATTTCATTATGTTCCCCAATGTGAATTAACTATGAATTCAGAATTTTAATTCCATAACTTCATAATTTTTTTCTTAGGCATAGGTTGTTTTACAAAACAGAATAATAAACAAAAATATTTGCTAATATATCTCTAATAAAGGACTACCAAAGAAGCAACAGGAGGCCGACTGAAACTGAGTTTGATTGCTTTAAAATTACTCCTGAATATTCACAGCAAACATCTTGCAGCATGTACCCAGATCTCAAGATAATAACAAAGTTCCCCATTGTCATTCCTGTAGCAAATATATTATTTTATATTGAACTAGTATGAAAAAAACAGTGTCTCTTTATTATAATGAAGTAGCAGTGCTAATAATTGCTTCTTATGTTTTGGTGGTTTTGGTTTTTTTTTTTAAGTTAGAAGAAAACTAAAGTAAATCTCAGATCTGAATGTACTTTCTTTTGTCAGCTTCTCTTTAACTTCAGAAGTAGCTGGCTACAGACTTACAGATAGCTTCTCCAGCTAGCAAGTAGAACTAGAAGCAAAACATATAAAAGGGACCAAATATGATACCCTCAGTGAAAAAATTTATATGAGGAGAAAGACTGAGATTCTTCTTTCTGGGAAAAAAAATGAGCTGGTAAGCAATATTTTATGGGTCTGTAAAATCATGATTGGCTCAGGAATTGCCCCTGATATCATATATCACGATGACTCATAAGATGAGAAGTTGGAAGCACACTGGCCATCTTACCAGGTTCAGGACATGTATTTAACAGCAAAGGGACATGTATTTGCATACAGTTTGTACTGTGTAACCCTGTGTCACAGAATATTTTAGAGGTAAAACAAAACAAAACAAATAGAGATTTCAAAACTGGAAAAATTCGATTAAATTTGAAGTTATTGGTGTTTTTAGATGCAGCAATCCCGCAGTGTTCTTTGATTCAGAGGTCCTCATACTGATGCATCATAGAAGCTGGAAATATGTCACATTGGGGAAGGCCTGAATATTGAACTCTTCAAATATCTGCTTCTATCTGTTGTTAGAGGAAACCTATTGATATTGGTAGGCCTGGGGTCCCATCTCTCAGGAAGGGCAAAACATGGTTAGATTTCAACATTGAAAGCAGCATGCTCTTTTCCTGGCATAGGAATTTGTTTTAGGTTGGTTAAGAATTTTTTCTTAAGAGAACCGAAGGATTTTTAGCTTCCCTTGTGACAGCAGGGAGCCAAACAACCTGAATAGAAAAGATTTTGCTCTTTATTAGGCAATGGGTATTCTTAATCCTTATCTTATCTTACCTAAAACTGTGACAGCAGCTGTACAAGGAATTTTGCTTCTTAAGCTGCCCAAGTCAATTATGAGTTCCTCAAGAAGCCATTCATATAGCCTGTACCAAAACCATAAAAAACACTACAAATTTATTTTTGCACTTCTTTTCATGGTGAAATCGCTTGAGGAAGGACAGTGATGATACACAAGTTTTAAACCGCTTTTCATGTCAGTTCAGTGTTTTGCTTTGCCTGATGATAGAATTTCATTATATTACAATAAAGCCTTAGTGCTGGTACAACTTGTTCCTGCTGTAATTTGCTTGTTTCAGTTTTGCTGCTTCTTTTAAGAGTGTCAAAAAGCAATTTTTAAGGCTAGACAGCATAACCAACTACATGGTGAAGGAAAATACTTCCCGCCAAAAGGAAGGGTGTGCATTACTGTTGATTGGAGTTCCTGAGAGGTGGGCCAAAGAGTGAAAATGTAGTGCTGTTGCCTGGTGCAGGAGAGTTACCTCAGGAAAATCATGGTGGGGCAAAAATAACATGTTTCAAGCAGTCTGCAACATTTATAAAATGTGCCTGATCTCATTGTATTATTATGAATATCTTCTTGTACACAGGTAACAAAAGGAAACTTGTACAGAAATGTCTCAGCATGGCATGGTTGCAGCTTTTAATGGTTTGGAATCCTTATCAACTAGTGAGCTTTAGAACTATTGGTATTTCAGCAGAATAACGATTCCAAGTCAAATGAGTGGACTCCAAAATAACTTCATGCAGGGTTATGTAAGCACCTATAACACATCACTGAGATGCCCTGGGGAATTCTGTGTGTGGTCAGTCAGCTGGCTGTGATCACCGTAACTCCACTGGCAAAACAAGGGCTGGGCAAATGTTCCTTTATGCAAATGCCTCTTACCACTTCCCTGATAGGTTTAAGGTTTATGTTTATATCTTATACCACTGGATAGGTATTAAATAAAATATTCAAAGAAAACCACAAAGAACTATTCCACTTCATGTTATCATGAGTTTGTTCCATGTCCTCAGAATCCTATGGTCATTTTCAAATTTGCTGAAAAACTGATTAACACCTAGTTTTGGAGGCACAACCAGCTCTCCACAACACATTGGTTTTCCAGATTCACAGGGCTGATTTCAGTTATTTTAATATCATACATATTGCAAAATACCTTATTAGAGTACACAACTGGGACAAAAACTGAATTAAGTGGATCTTTTCAAGTTGTGGCTCCTGTCTTTAATGTACAGGCATAGTCTTTTTGCAAGATATCAGCTTATCAGTGATGGAATTGGAGTCAGGGGAGCTCAAGTCAGTGAAAATGCCAAAAGAAAGGTCTTAAAGCACTGAGTAAAAAGCTAATTCCATAAAGGCCAATAAGAAACCATCCTCCAGATTTTATATTCCTTGATGTTATTAAAAAGATTATGCTGCTCAAAATAGAACTGAAGTTTTATAAACCAAATATATTAATTTTTATGTTCCTAACAGATAATTATGTCTTTCTTCATAAGCATACTTCCATTTGGTCCTTTATATCAATTAAATTCAAGTAGCAGAACAGCACTATTTTCAAGAACCTATGGTCCAAGATGAGTGGCTGATGAGACAGTAAACCAGAATAGAATAATACTTACCAGCTCGTCCCTCACATTAATTATATTAAAATAGGACTTCTCATGAGCATTATTTATTTTCATTTTGTCAAAACATAAGTAAATCTCACAATTTACTCACAATTTAGGTAAATTACCACAATACCTGAGCACTTGTGGTATGGCTGTATGCGTCTTTCTTAGCACGTATGTATCACACTGAGAAATTTATCTTCTGCACTAACTCCAGGTTCCTTTTGAGTTCATAGATTGTTTTGCTTGACATAAAAGCACAAAGATGGCTCCAGGTAAGGATTAATTTGGAATACAGTATTGAATATCCTTTTTCCTCTTACTGTTTCCCCTTGATGCGTGTAAATGTTTTGCTATGTCAGAGATACTGACAAAGTTATCAGCAGATAACTTAGCCATATATCTGTTTTTTCTTGGGGATAGGTGGTGGGGAGGATTCTGCACTGTTTGAACAAAAAGTCCAGCTGCGCATATCCACTGCAAATCTTCTGTTGCAAAGTTTTGGCTAGAGAAACCTGAAAACAAAGATATTAATTAGAGGCAAGGCCACAGAGACCATGCATTGGAAGCCAAGCTGCCACAGTGGACCAGACTTTTCTCCCTAAACCATTTTTATATAGTTTTCATCATTTGAAAAAAACAAACAAAAAAACCCCACAAAAAATAAATAAAAACCCAAACCAAAGCAAAAAAAACCCCCAAACAAACAAATAAAAAAACTCCAAAAACCCACAAGAGACATTGCCACAGAATTTGATTATACACAGAGATTTAAGCAAAGCTGCCTGGCACTCTGCAATAGCAAAAAGGTGATTCAAAGTAATCATGGCTGTTAAACAAAATGCAGAAAGTTATAGGAAGCAAAAATTGAGAGTGTGCATGGAAGTACAGGAATACAGTTAAATACATAGTGTGAGAAATCCAGCAAGGATGAATAGAAAGCCAGAAATGGTCATTAACATAGTGCAAAAAAGAAAAGAAACAACCCAAACTGTAATGATGTAATTAAAAATTCAGTGGAGAATTATGGGCTTTTTTTCCCCCAGCTGCCAAGGTTCATCTTATTGACCATATCAATCACAGTACTTATGAAGTGGCTGTAACATGAGTAAGAACTAGGCTTGATCAGAGCTAGTCCTTATCACCAAGTCATTAAAATCACCTGAAAGAAAATTTTATCAGTACCTGATTGTATATCTTTGATGGATGAAAAGAGGAGAGTATTATCTCAACAGCAAATAGTTTACAAAAGAAAGAAAATTGTTGAAAGGTGTTATTTAACTCATTAATAAACTTCTAGTTTGACTAATATCATTCAAATGAAAAAAAAACCATCTGACTGCCATCAACTTACATTTTTGGATTAGTGTAGTGTGATGATTGGTAGAACTGACATGCAAACAAACAAACAAACAAAAAAATATTATTTTACCCAAAAGCTAAATTTATGAGGGATAGTTTTAGGTGTCACATATTTTCTCAGCGCCCAAACTCTGTAATTTGGATTTTAAAATTGCACAGCTAAACTTAAATATCTGCCTAAGTTCTGTCCATTTTCAATGATGTTAGTTCATTAAAAATGTTATTCGTTAAAGATAATGCTTTTCTCTGCAAGAAATATTACTGGGGAAGCACAGCACATCTTCAGTAAAGAACTGCAACATTAAAAGGTCCAACTGCCTTAAACCCTGAGTCCAAAAGTATCAACTGTTAAAATAGTCTCGAGTATTAAGGAGATAGGGACATTTCAGTTCTGTGTGGAGGAGTAGAATAACCCAAATGGCTGCTGTGACCAATACATGAAAAGCAGATTCTAAAGTGCTATTACAACGTTCTGCCTTTGTAGAAGAAAGATCAAGGACTGTTAGTCCTCAGCCACAGATGCATTGCTTAACATCCTGCTTAACTTAAGGCCCTTCAAAAATGCCCCTGTGTTTCATTTATAATCAATGGGGAGAAGCCAATACCTCCAGAGTAAAATGTTGTCCAATTAAAGATTTAAATCATCTTTTGAAGGCATTTGTTCCTTTTCATTGACTAAGGTGACTAAACTTCTGACTTAGATGCTTCAATTAAGTGCTTAAAATTGAGTAAATCTAGGTGGTAAAAGATCACAAAAAAACTTTTCCACTGTGCTTTGTACAGCAAGTGCAAGAAATACTTCTGTTCTTGTTACCGATGTTCTTAGGGAGACAATAAGCTTTATCTTCCTTTGACGACATTTGCAGGGACATCTGTCAAACCCTGTAGGGTGGGTTGACCTTGGCTAGCTGCTGGACACCTACCCAGACTCTCACTTCTTCACCTTCCTTAAACATGGGAGGGGGAGAAAATAATATGGGTGAAGATAAAGATAGGAAGATTAATTGACCAGTTATTGTCATGAACAAAACAGACTTGACTTGGTCTGTTCAGCCTGAAGGAGCATGAGGGGAGACCTCATTGGAGTTACAGCTTCTTTGTGAGGGGAAGAGGAGGGGCAGACACTGATCTCTCCTCTATGGTAATCAGTGACAGGACATGAGGGAAGGGCCTGAAATTGAGTCAGGGAAGGTTTACAGTGGATATCAGAAAAAGATTCTTCCCCCAGAGGGTGGTTGGACACTGGAGGCTCCCCAGGAAACTGGTCATAGCACCAGCCTGACAGAATTCAAGAAGAGTTTGGACAATGCTCTTGAGCACATGGTGTGATTCTTGGGGATGGTCCTGTGCAGGGCTGGGATTTGGAATCAATGATCCTTGTGCTTCCCTTCTAACTCAGCATATTCTGTGATTCTGTGACTTTGGGAAAATGAATTCGATTTATTGCCAATTAAAAAATATGTAGATATTGAAAAACAGAAAGACACTTCATCCATCCCCCTTTTTCCCAGGTTCAACATAATTCCTTCATTCCTGACTCTTTCTCCTCTCTTCACCCTGCCCAGCACTGCAGAGGCAATGGGGAACTGGGGGCTGCAATCATGACAGTTCCCCTCTGCTGCTTCTTCCTCCTCACCCTTTTCCTCTGCTCCAGTGTGGGCTTTCCATGGGCTGCCACTTCTCTCAGGACATGTATACCTGCTGCAGTGTTGGTCCTCCATGGGGCTGCAGTGTGGCTATCTGCTCCAGCATGGAGTACTTTCTCCTTTTCCTCTGGCCCTGGTGTTCTGTCTGTTGTTTCTCGCTGTTTTTGTTCCTTCATTCTCTGTCTGTGCAGAATTTTCTCCCTTTTCTTAGAGATGTTTTCATTGAAGGACCTAGCCATGGCTAGGGTTTCAGCTATCCCCTGCAGTGGAGTCTCACAGAGCTGACAGGAACTGGTTGTTTCTGACACAGGACAGCCCTGGATGCTCCTCTTGGAAGCTGCAGCTCTCCACTGTCCTTGCCTCGGCATGCAAATCCATTACATACCCTTTTCCTAGGCAGACACAATTATAATTTGAGAGTCCTTATGAGCTTGCAGATAAAAACTTTGTATTATTCTGGAAAGGAAATTAATGAGTGAGGTGTAATACTTTTCCCATTAATTTTCTCATGGAAAGTTCAGTTTATTGTAAGGGTGTTCATTCTTGCAGGTGGGAGTTTTTAGTTCTGGATAAAATAACTATCTAATTTTCCCAAAGGACAGCTCTCAGGATGTAGCACTGAGCTGAGGGTATTCCCTGTGCTGTTAAACAGGCAATTACTTTCAACGCCTGCTTCCAGAACTGATGAGCTTGTTTCTTTCAAAAGGGTGTTCAGATACTCCAGGGATTCAGTCAAATGGGGATACTGAATGACAAATCCACCTAAACCTACCATGTTCATGTATGACTGTTTTTGACTACAGAACTACTAAATTTAATCTGGAGTGTGTCTGAAGTCTAGTCTAGGAAAGAAGAAGGTGCTGTATAAACTTTTGCATCTATAGATATGAAGTGCAAATAAAATGACTGAAAACGTTTTAGGAAATGAACTGTCTCTGGTAATTCATTTATATGAGGGAAACGGGATAGGTAAGTTCCTCTCCAAGATAAAGTATGCAGCTGTGCTGGTAAAGTGTCAGCAAATAAGTATCTATTCCACAAATTACCAATGCTTTTGCTGTTGTTTCCTTTTCGATTTTTTTTTTTTTAAACTTTTGGGTGGAGAATTGGAAACAAGTCCCCTTGCTCCTTGCTCCTATTAAAAGAAAGAAATCAGTCCAGACTTTTTGATGCTTCTCCAGGGTGTCTGTTGGTCTCAAGATTTCTGAAGAATCTAACACTCGATGCCTTTCTTCCTGCTGATATGGACAAACTCTAAGTTCTTTTCCAAATGTTTTTCTCAGTTTTCATGGTCCTTCTGAAGTTTCACAAGGCTCATTTTATCATACTAGGAAACATCTCTGATAATGTCTGACCTACATACCCTGAAGTTCAGACCAGCTGTAAAAGTGGTTATGAAAAGCCTTATACTCTTAAACTATCACTCTGCTAGTACTGACAAGAGGACTTGACCTTTTCTTGCATTTGTGTGCTAACTCAGTCAGAAGAGTGAGATGAGACTAACAGAGCCTAATTTCAAAAATGCTGGTAGTTTAATTTATCCCTAGTTGTTACATAATATGCAATTAATGAAGCATAATCAAAGAAATACTTCTAGGAAAAAGCTGGTTCTGGTTTGACCTGCAGTTTTTTGTGATCCTTAGCTTATTACAAAGAAATTCCTCCTTCTAAAATGAATTAATGCAGATGCATAGATTTCACAGAGTAAGCAAACACGGTTCTCAAATGTTGCACTACAGTAATGAGTGAGCCTCTTTTACAAGAGCTAACTGCTGTCATGTGCCTCAGCTGAAATATTTGGCTGTTAAGCTCCTGCTTTTAGGTGTTGAATATGGTATGTTCTTAAGATTAGGAACTGGTAGAAACAATGGGAGAATACACATGTAAAAATGACTATATGACTTTTTTCTTTCAAGTCTTCAAAAACATGTAGATGTGATACTTAGGGACATGATTTAGTGTTAGGTTAATGGCTGGACTTGATCTCAGAGGTATTTTCCAACCTTTATGATTTTCTATGATTCTCTTAAGTGAACTGCAGCTCTGGTGCTCTGACTGTCACCTTCTTCCAAGTGGTCCTTGATACTGCTAATTTTTAACAGATGCAATGGGAGCTGCCAGGAGTTTTCTATTTCTGAAATTATTCAGCTCTGAATTCTTTAGAGATCATTGATGGGATAAGAAGAAAATAATTAAGACTTTCTGTCTATCTAGTTTGCTGTTCATCTGACTATCACTGTCAGTTACATTGATGTTAAATTCTTGATAAAATTGATCTGATTTTACTCCCTGCTGAGTATTTATATTAAACATTGGGGTTTTTTATTGCGCTTTTTTGCTATGGCTCTTTTGTGAGATTTTTCAGCCTCCTGAAGAAGTCACTAGGCACCTAATGGGGATCCGAGGAAATTTTCTTCACACATATTCATTCTAAGTACCAGGTCTTTGAAGCACCAGAAACTGGGATAGAAAAAAGAACTATTTGGCCTCCATTTCAGAAACCTGTGTACTGATGATGACAGAAAAATATAGATGGAAGAGCTCACTCCAAGGCTCATCCTCTGCCAGCTGGGCTTGTAAACAGGCTACAGACTTCTTGAATAAACAATGTTGAGAAAATCTGTGAACCAAATGTCCAAATAACCTGAGGCTCAGTTTGACCAACGAACAAAGATAAGTTTTGAAGCTCTATTCTCAGTTGAAAGATGGAATGAAACAATTTTCCTGTGGCTTTAGCCACCTGTGAGCATAGAATAAGCTTCTATTAATTCCATTGACTGAAACAGAGTAATATCAGATTCATTAATGCTGTTGCTATGAAAACAGCTGAGGAAAACAATTGACAAGTGCCTAAATCACCTAAGAGCTGTGACAAGTTTTTCTGAATTAATCAGTTACTAACCAGTTGTTGAAATTAGACTGTATAGAGTCTGCTTTTGCAGGTATGATCAACCAGTGAAAATAATTTTATGAGGACTCTTTAATTGCTTACTTATTTATCTTCTGAAATAAGATGCACTCTACCAACCATGATTTGACAACAACAAGAGTATTGCTGGATTATTTTTCAACTTTAGTCACCCAGAGAAAAATATTTTTATATATCTTTGTCACAGAGGGAGGAAAAAAGGGAAAGAAATATCCCTCCCCAATCCCCTCCAAACAAACTAGGGAGAAATCAAAGTACCAAATGAAAAAAACAATGAGAAAAAGTACATATAAAACCAAGGCTTTGTGATTTAATGTACCCTGGGTTGCTTCTCATGTTGCCAGAAGCAAAAACAATGAACTGTTTAGCAAGAGTGATTATTCTCTGATCTGGGGTTCTTGGGTGGGGAAGAGCAGACAGACGGAATGTACATTCTACCTCAAAGCAAATGACTGATGAAAGTATTCAAAATTTCACTGGTCTCTGATGAGGATTCAATAGGCAGATATTCTAAAGAGAAACTGTATTTTTCCTTTAAAAAGGCATCACTTTGGAAAGCTAAGCCTCAACCTTGTTCTATTGTCTTGGGTTTGATTTGCAAATTAAAACCCTAGTAAGAAAAAATTTATTTTCCTCTTGGATGTCTGAATGATATTTCTCACTGTCACACAAAATACACTCTTCTGAAGCCTGAAGCCAGACCAAGGAAACAATTATATGCCATAGTGAGTTGTTATCTTGAAGGCAGGATGCCTGACAGTAGTGTACCCAATGCTTGTTACAGTACCTTGTATTTTGTGCTTCAAGACATTGCTGAATGCCTTAACAATGCCTCAAGTCTTTACCAAATGAAGAGTGCTTTCCCTCTTGGTTGCTTTTGACAGGCCAATGTTTCTATATTTGACATTGAATAATAATAATAAAAAAAGAGCATTTATCCCTCAGCTTCCTCTATCCATGATGGTATTTAAGTGTTTTAATTGCTACATCACTGTCCTGAGACAAAAACAAAACCAGAACAACAAACCAGCACATTTTTGTATCTCAGGTCTTGTGGTTTTCATGCGTGTGTTTAGGTTTTGAATTTTTTTAAATGTAGCTTCTAAGTTTTAGAAATCTTAGAAAGCTTTTCTAAAAAGCAAGAGACTCAGGAACAGACAGAAGAAAACAAGACAAAATCAGCAATGTTAGAATAAGAAGTTAAGCAGATTACACACAATGTACTAGAGTAGACGGCATTTGACTTTTGCTTAGAGAAACAATCTTCACAAAGCATTGCTTCATCTTGGAAAAAATGCTACTGTTCTGAAATCCAAGTTTGATCTAAATAAAAAGTCTATATAGAACTTGAACACTGGACAGATTCCTGGATGGGATATTCCCTGATAAGGGGGGGAAAGAAAAAAAAATCTTTAAGACGCTGGAAAATTCTCATTTTCACAGAAATATGAGCGGATCTTTAAAAGGCGTTGTTTTCTAAATAGTGATATCAAACCAAGGGAGAGGTTAGTGTCTACACATGTCCAAGGTTCATTTTAGCCTACATATTAATGTGATTTTGTATTACTACACCATTTATACTTAGATCAACATTACCATTGTTCTTGTCTGAAATGCAGTTATTACCCTGAAGGAGAAAATCACAACTTTGTTGACCTAATAAATTGAAGTAATTCTTGGCAGAGAAAGATGCCCAAATTTAGGTTGGTAGGTGTTTTAATCAACTAGCATTCCTTTCAGATTTTTTTTTCCCTATCTCATTATCCAGATTTTGTGATGCCCCCAGAACAAGATTTGCTCTTGGACTGATGCTGTTCAGATGTAATAATGCTTTTGCTTTTGAACAGAGAGACTGCTAGCCTTAGAACAGAGATCAGTTTTGTTACTAAATGAGAACTCAACACAAAGATCCAACATGCAAGATGCTCTCATATAAATTCTCAAGGTCAAAAATGAGGAGAAAGGGAGTTTTTAAAATTATTGCACAGCTTCTCAGGCATTATGCAAAAGTGCTGAATTGTAAATGACAGCTAATTTGATGATGTTTGCATATGAGAAAAATTATTCTGGGAAATCAGATTATGAACATTATTGATCCCAAGGTCTCTAGAATATGTCAGCGTTAAAATCACAGTGCAGTGAACTGAATTTGTCATACAATATTTTCTATCTTTTTCCCAGCAGAATAGTCCTTTCTCTGTTTACTAAAATATGCCATTATCTGCAACACACTTTCTTGTATGCTCTATAAGCATCTCCTTACAATGTGATGCTTAAGTTTTCCCTAAGAAATAAATAATAATAATCTGCACAATTTCAAGGAAAAGTGTAAATGTCAATCATGCAAGAATTTGGCAAATATCTTTACATTCTGGAAACTTTTAGGGATAGAAGGGAAGAGGAATCACTGAGAGATCCTCTCAGCAGAGCTTTCTGAGTATATTGTACATTGAAACAACTGCAGAAAGGTGTTTTTTTCAGTCTCATTCAAAAGCAAATGGGAAAACGTGGATAATCTGAAGTTACACATATAGTAGAAATATATCATGCTCTTTCCTGAAGCAATCACCAGTCACAGCTTATCCTGCACCCATTTACACTTCAAAATTGATTGGTCTAATGTTAAAACTCTTGCCAAACCACTATCAAAATATTTGTATTTTCTCTCCACAAAACTGTCTGTGAAGTATATTTCAGCAGTTTAATGGAGATTGTCTGTTCAAAAATGGAACATGGAGCACTGACAGAAAAGATGAATCCAGCTCTAATTACTTTGTCTTGTTGCTGTTATTCAAGAATTATGCTGGTCTTATGACAAAATGGGAGTAGAGCATAGAACAAAAAAACTGTTATTTCTATTTTCAAGCTGTGAACTGAATGCTTTCTCACTTGTATTATTTAGCATGTAGTCACAAATGCTACCTCTTTTCCTGAGGATGGTGAAAAAACATCTATTTCAACTAGGACATGCAAATTAAGAGAAAGGAGACTATTTAACCAGGAATATATTTCCAAGAAAAGTAAGAAGTCTAGCTAAGGTTCTGGGACATTCTGAATTCAGTAATAAAAGAGAATTAGTCACAAATTCCAAGTAAACAGAGTTTAGTTACTGATGGGATTTTCATTGTTGAATATACCCAATGGATAGCAGCATCAGCTCCCGATATAATTATTTTGTAAATATTTTTCATGTGGACAGGATAGAGTAGGGTTATTCACGGCTGATGATCTTTCTCTCAGACCTTGGAAGAAAGCCAGATTTCTAATATTTCAAGTAATACAAAGGTAGGTATGGGTGAAGTATTGCATAATCTAAACTCTCGTATTAATCTAGTAAATTTAACTGCTATCTACGGAGGTAATGCCCTGCTATGAAGGAAAGAAAACCCTTCAGAAATATTTTAAACAGGTGTTAAAAGACTTTTCAAGGTGGTGTACAA
Source organism: Rhabdornis inornatus (assembly GCA_013397075.1). NCBI lineage: Eukaryota > Metazoa > Chordata > Aves > Passeriformes > Rhabdornithidae > Rhabdornis > Rhabdornis inornatus. The sequence continues at coordinate 478,667 of VWZS01002165.1, read as the reverse complement.
GCAATGGAGCCTAAACTTTAAGGAGATAAGGTTTTTGAAAGTGTTACCTTAAACCCTCATTCATAAAATGTTTTTCAACCAAACCAGACATGCAGTTCAATGCATAGACATTGAATAATTTTGCAGCAATAACCCTATAGTAGAATTGTGTTAATTCATCAAATATATTTTTTATGATTCAGATACCACTTGTAAAGAGTATTGAAGTATTGGACAGCCACTATGTTAAAAAACTACTAAAAAACCCTCAAAACATTAAAGGAAAATATAACTCCTTGCTAAGCAAGCTGTTAGTCCTGGACATGTTAATGATTCTAATTTCTTTGTTCTGTGTATGTACTGCACTTAAGCATCTGTATATTGTCTCAAGGCTTCATTGTATAAAGGAAAAGCCAAGGTATGTAGCTAAAGAGAAACCTTTACCCCTGACATAATTGACATTAAGATTATCTCAGGAGTATGTGCACTCGGTCTTAAGCTATACCTTTTCCAACAGATCTGAATCTGCACACACTGCAGTCTGTGGCACAGGGGTTGAGCTGTCTGTAGCCCATGGCCCAGTTTTATATGGCATAATCATGTGGCCTTGGCTCAGCTTTACTGAAAAATTCTTGAGCTGTGAGAGGATACAGGCTAAAGCCAAGACTTCCTTCTTAAGAAAAGAATAAACAAAGACAAAAGTGAAATTTTTGAAATGGTAGTACCAACTTGAGGAAACAGAGGAAAACAGGGACAGGGAAAGGGCTGAAATGCTGCAATGAACCAGTGAGACAAAAAACGAGAACTCGGATGCAGAACGAGCCTGTTCCAAGGACCATGGAGGATCTGACACTTGTCCACATCAATAATAATTATCTGGACAGTAGAGACTTATCAGATGCCTGTACTGGAGATGCTGAGCACACTCACATTTAGTCTAGTTGCTCCTAGCTACCAGCTGTGTCTCTCTAGCCAGTGAATAATTGCTGTACATTTAAAAACTGTAAATGTACAAACTACTTATAGAGCCTCTGCACATGGTTAAAGAGAGACAATAAATTAAGGGCTACATTTGCATAACTAGAATGCTCAGTGAATACTGTGACTACAAGAAGTACCCCGACTTCTGGGAAAAAACACCTGGTTTTTGTGTTGACAAATAGTGACAAAGTTAGAGCATTAATGTCATATGCAATGAAAATTCTAATTTTACACACTAAACCTTAGTCTCTAAGCATTTCATTTTAAGTCTATATATTGATATACAATATCCATTAGTTAGTAATAATTTGACTTTTATAAATCTCAAAAGAAAGTTA
>VWZS01002165.1:461518-477358 GCA_013397075.1 Rhabdornis inornatus | reverse complement strand
AAGAAGCCAATCCCAAACCGATGCAACTATGACTGTATATTGAGTTACACAAAACTAAATTCCTACAGCTCAAATGGTTGAAACTTGCAAGTATCAACTAATCCCTTAATCCCTTCCAGGGAGCCTCCAGCAAGAATTCAGTAAGACATAAATTGGTTTAAGCAAAGGTCATTTTAAAACAGAGGGATGTCAAATAAATATACAGTAATTGAGTGAAGATTCCCTGGACCTTTCAGAAGCCACTGTTAAGATGGCGTAATAGCATGTTCTAATAGCTGCTAGTCATTAGTCCCAGCTCAATCTAGTGTCTTTGAGCTAGGAGTTCTAGAGTCCTGAATATAGTCTCCTCTGCCATCTAACCATTAGAAACTCTAGTGTAAGGCACAGAAGTACATCTGCCACCTATTCCGGTCTTTGCACCAGTCTTTACAGGTTTTTGAAATTCATGTGGAAGGAAGAGGTTTTTATTTTTTCCCATTACCTTTCTATGTAAAGTTGCTTATTTTTCACTACTAAGCTCAGCAGCATTTGAAAACACCATGAGAGCATTTAAAAACACCATGAGACTCCCAGAAAGGATGTGACCCCTTGTTAGCAACTGTTTCAAGGTGGAAGAGGATTGCATTGTTGAGATTTTTGGTATCATGATCTGAGATCTGAGAGCCAGAGGGAAAGTTATTAATTTTAATGTAACAAAAATGTTTGTCATCTTTACCTATACTAATGTTTAAGAAAGACATACAAGCAAATAAATAAACATATTAAGTGGCTGATATTTTGTCTGGTGAAAGAGCAACAATTTTATTATTATTTTTTTCAAATGCAGGAGCAAAGCCTTTGAATTCTGAGACTTTGCTTCCCCCTGAATGAATATACCATTTTTTTGGGGGGACATAATTTTATGAACAGCTGTAATCAATACACAGATATCAAGTTTCTTTCTTTGACATTTGTCAGATCACCATAGCCAGATAGGGCCAGAACAAGGCTGTACAACTACAAGGTTCCTGGACTACACTTGGCCTGTGTGTTGTCTTCACCTTGGGGCCAGTAGGATATCATTATTTTGGTACCTTCATTTCCATGCTAGGATATTTCCTCATTTTAAGCACTGTTATTTTTTTCAAGAAATTAAATCTTGCGGGTAGATCATCAGAACCATTGCCAATTTCCCTTCTTCCAAGATTCCTAGAGACAAAAATACCAGTCCCCAAGATTCAATTATAAATTCCTGGTTCCTTATCTCAAAGACAGATAGTCTTTGAAGTTGAACAAGTACCTAGACTTAGGAAAATTTTGGGAAAAAAATCACTTTGTGATCTATAATGCATTTCTCTTCATTAGGTTCCTCACCGTTCCTAAGTACCCTGAGTCTTGGCAAGGTTGCCTGAGGTCAAAATTAATTCGAGTCAGTTTCTTCCCTCTTTAAGAGAACAGAATGAAGTTTAATGACTCTCTAAATTTACTGCTAAAAAGTCTCCCAACACTTTTTTTTTAACACCAGACAGAATACCCAGTAAAAAAATTGAGGACTACTGAAGTTTCCCACTAGCCACTTAAAAGATACAGTCTAGCCTTTCAAAACTATTCCAGTCCAGCCTATTTCATAAGACTCTGTGTACTAGCAGCTGTTGATCTATTTATTGAACCTTAAAAAGTATAATTAGTATGAAGAATATGCCTATTTCAGGAGAGGAGGAAAAAACCCAATATGTTTTATTATGAGCCTCCAGGGCTTTGCTGGAAATCTAAGGCTTCTTTGATACTGTCAGATCAAAACCTTTTCATCTCATGTACATCAATATTAATATTTTTTTTTAATTTAAACAAGAGCCTGAGCTCTCCAGCATCACAGATCTAAAATTTATACTATGGATTATGTTATGTTCTGTTCAGATTTTTTTGTGACGTATGAAGCAGACTGATCTGCCTAAGCTGAGAAATCATAAACTGACTAAGTGAAAAAAATACAGCCTTTTCTTTTTTTTTTTTTTTCTGTGAACAAATGGAAAAACAATGGAAGCCATACACGATCTTACTCAGAGAAGAAGTTGCTAGTTAAATTCATACACATGGCACTCAGCATTCACATTTGCAATCGTAACATCATGGGGCATAATTAATCCTCAATCACCAGAGTGTGGAAATGCTTACCAGATACTCTAAGTGAGAAAAAGAGACAGAATGAGAATATTATTTTGGTTTCTGTGTGCATGGTGGGGAACATGGAAACATAATAAGAGTTATGAAAAAATATTTTTCCTTGAGGCTAAAACAGACCAAAATTCATCATTATTGGGTTTTTCACATGTAGCTGTGTTTCTTGGTAAGCAAGATTTATTTCTTCATAAACTTTCTCTGAGATTGTGTCTTCTAAACAGTGATAACATATAGGCAGCTTTTCTTTTTTTTCTTTTTTTTTTTTGCATGTTTTAATTGATACCCCTAACTTCATAAAGTATTCTGTCAGTGCTGTTCAAAACCTCTGAGTTTTAGGTCCTCAGGGAGGAACCATCTGTTACAAAAACTACACTAATGTGCCAGAACCCAAAGTTGCAAGACACAGTAACTTCAGTTAAATGGTTATATTAAGATGTATTTTCCTATAAAGACCTCATTTTTTAAAAAAATGCTGAGTAGCTACAGTTCCCTTCCAAATGCAATATAAATGGATAGCATTAACAACTCTTTGTGGGGGACTAATCCTTAACAGGAAAGTGTTCTTGAATCCTATCCATATTATGGAACTGCTCACGCCACACCAGAAAGAATGGGGTGCAAGGTTGCATGGGATATATTACGATACAGTAAAACCCACATACAGCTGACAACAGTCCTAACTAATTTATATTAACTGAGCTGTACCTGTACAAAAAAGGTCAGCACAGCTGAAACATAAGAAGACACATTCATGTAAGAACATAAAACAAACAATATATTTCCTGAAGTTGTCCTTTTCAGTCTTCCCACATTTGTTTGTATCTGAATTAACATCTGACAAACAATTAGTCCAATGCTGCAAGCTAAGGAACGTGGTCATTAATAACTGTAGAACACAGCTGGCCTTAAGAATTCAGACAACATTGCTCACGTTGACTTTAGGTCATTTGAGATGAGGAGATTTATACACCCTACTATGTTCCACAAGCTTACAATTATGTATTCAGAATCTAAATCAATTAGGTACTCAGATACTGGAAAATAGGAGATCATGAGACCTATTCACTTAATTTTCCTCATTGCCACTTAGTGAGGAAATGACTCAAATCCTGTTCACATTGAAAATACTGGGAAAACATGCTCATACAAGAACAAATCCTGGCCTCATTAAAGAACTTTTCATTTAAAAGCTTTACAGGAAGCAAGTTGCCTCTGCCATACTACTCCTTCTGGGTCATGTGGAAGAAGTTTGAATGCATCAATTTGGGACAAATTTGCCTACTTCCCTATTCCATTTCCATCCCAAACTTGTAAACCTCTTTCATAAAAAAAAAAAAAAGATGCACTACATTCTGCTAATATGTCTTTCAGTGAAGCACCAGCATAACCTACCCTGAAGCATGGGATGTGCATGACAAAATACTTCTGTACCCAAGACAGACTGACTACTATTGACTGTCAATAACTTAAAGGCTTTCCAGACCTTTCTCTGCTCTTGCCCACCACAGTGTATTCAATGTCCATGTAAAAAGTAGGTCTCCTTTTCATCCCTTTGAATTTTTTGTGGGTCATGAAGACTGAAAGATTAGCTGATAAGTTACATATCTATTTTTGCTAAACTTTATGTGCAACTTGGGTGCTCTGTGATGACCTCTCTCTACATTTAGTGCTCCCCCAAATACAGTTTTAAAGGCTTTTCATTTTGTTCTTTTTTGATGTAAAAGACCATATCTGGTATCAATACAGGCTGGGGGATGAACAGACCAAGAGCAGCCCTGCCCAGAAGGGCCTGGGAGAGCTGGGGGCGAGAGGCTGGACATGACCCAGCCATGTGCACTCACAGCCCAGAAACCAAACGTGTCCTGGGCTGCATCCAAAGCAGTGTGGGCAGCAGGGCAGGGAGGGGATTCTGCCTCTCTGCTCTGCTCTGGTGAGACCCCACCTGCAGTGCTGCATCCAGCTCTGGGGCCCCAGCACAAGGAGGACAGGGACCTGCTGGAGCAAGTTCAGAGGAGGCCAGCAAGAAGATTAGAGAGAGGAAGCATCTCTCCTATAAGTAAAGGCTGAAAGAATTGGAATTGCTTAGGCTGGAAAACAGAAGGCTTTGGGGTGACCTAATTGAGGCATTCCAGTACATAAAGAAGCCTACAAGAAAAAATGGAGAGGGATGTTTTTCAAGAGCATGTGGTGACACGACAAGGGGGGATAATTTCCAACAGAAAGAAAGTAGGGTTAGGTCAGCTGTTAGGAAGAAATTCCTTGTGGTGAGAGTGGTGAGCTACCGCAGCAGGTTGGCCAGGGAAGTTGTGGATACATTGTTCCTGGAACTGTTGGTGGAAGGTTGGATGGAGCTCTGATGAACCTGAGCTAGTGGAAGGTGTCCTTGCCTGAAGCAGAGGGATTTGGACTAGATGATCTTTAAGTTCACTTTCAACCCAAGCCATTCTATACTGTGAAAACTGACTTGATACCTGTCATGACTCAATGGTAGGGGGTGTAATGTTTGTTATAAATTCTTGCCAGGCTGAACAAAGACACCAGACACGTGTCAGGCAACTCTTACGTTTTATTCCATAGCATTCTATAACTCCAGCAAACAGCCCAATGTTTAGACTCAATGTTGGCTAACATTCCCTTAAATCCTTACAATACACTTCTACAAGAGTGGAGGATAACAAGACCTTAATTTTGTACAGTACACTTCACAAGTCCAACCACAAACTCATAAAAGGTGCTGGTTCACAAGCCAAAACATTTCCACAAGCTCCATCCTCCCACAGCGAATTTCAACAAGTATTATGGGATAGTATATGATAGCTATGTTTTGGCTATTTTCCCAGGCAAAGCAAGGGAAAAAAACAAGGAATATCACCAGTCCCTGGATCCTGTGTTGGTGCTCACGTGTGGATGGTCTAGAGCTGGGGTTGCAAGAGAAAGAAAACAGAAGAGAAAAGAGGAGAGGAGATGAGAAGGGAGGAAAAGATGGAGTGAGAGTGTCCAATCTCTGTCCAAGAGAGACAGAGAGGGACAAATCCATTTCCTTTTATAATTAACCTGGTGTATGTTTCTCAAGTAAATGGAATTTTTGCACATTTTTTTCCGTGCATGCAGTGGCAACCCTTGTCCAGGAAGTGAGCTGGGGGGAGGCTGAACACAAGTCTCAAGGTGGAGCAGGAAGCTGGCTCAGCACAGCTGCACCACCTCTGTGGGATCTTCTCTTCCAATCACACGTTTCTTGTAGCAACACTCAGAACTTTAGAGACATTAGGTTAGCTCTTGTGCTCTACAATACTGTCTTCTGTATTTATTCTCACAGATCACTTAGTAAAGAAGATCCAGCAGCAAAACTTAATAAGCACTTTTAAAGGGAATATGAGAGAATACAAGGTATATGGTTCACATAAGTCATAACAGAAATGCACAGATGGATAAGGGTGTTTTAACCTTTATTAACCTTTTAAGTCTGGTCATGACATTTAAAGCATCTTAGTAGTGCAGCCAGGTTACTTAAAATTAACTGATTTTGCACTATTAAAAGTTCTTAACAGTACCATTGCAATAATTACTTTAAAAAATTTTCAATACAGTTTAAAATTCAAACAGTTAAAATAAAATATTAATTTTTGCCTACAATAATTTATTGATTTTTCAACAGCAAAATATGTTGTATTTTTTGAGTAGATAAAACAGTGGCTGAACAACGGTACAGAAAGTATTCATGTGATGGGCCTTGAAAAATCATAAAACTTTTTTCAAGGTCTCCCTCAGCTCATGATGTAGACAAACGTTGACTGCTTTCATGTGGACTGTGAAGAAATGCCTTATGAAGCAAAACACTAGTGTTTTATGGAGTGAAATACTTTATGAAGGAGTTGAATGTGAAATTGTTACATACATAATGATGCATTATTTCTCAGATGCAAGAGGATTCTAGAAGTGCTTACCAGTATGGGGTGTGAAGAACTATTTAATGATGTAAATTTAGATCTTGCTAATACTCAAGGGAAGGTAACAATGTGAAAATTAATGTGGATATTGTTCTGAGCATCTCTTTCAGCAATTCACAATAAACTCAGCCACTACTATATTAATTTATCTTTACAGTGGAGATTGCTCCAAAAAATGTCAACAAATACTAAAAGATTTCTGAAGAATGTTACAATTCATAATGTTAAACTCACTGAAGAGATACTTCAGCAATTATTAATAAAACAAAGCAATGCTATTACAGGATTACAGAACAATCCCAAAAATGTGTTACCTGTCTGTTGATTAAAAAAAAATAAAAAGAAGAAGAAAATAAAACCTAGAATTTTAGCAATACATTGACATAATAAAACAATCTCCTTTTGTTACGTTTCTAGCATGTGGATTTTGGGGAAACGAATGTTGCAGAACTGGGGGAATGAATGTCAAAGGACTGCACAAATGTGCAAAGCAGAATTAATGCTTTGTCACAGACATTAAAATAGAAATAGTTCTCCAGCAAAGTGCTGGTCATAAGATTGATCTTATCTAAATTAAGCCAACAAGAAAAAAAGCATCTTCAAGGTTATTGTGGAGTCTTGATTTGGTTAAATATACCTGAATTTTGAGAATCATGTTTGCACATATGTTCTTTCTCCTCCAGCTCCCCATATTTGGACTGACATTGCAGCACTGACCCAGAGTGAGCAGATGCACTATAGGATGAATATAATTAAAGCAAGTTCAGACATGTGACATTTTTCACTGAGAATGTAACATCCATTAAGCAAACGAGATGGATCAGCATTATTGAATATAGCAACCTTTATGCAAATGAGATGGCTCAGCATTATTTTCTTACTGGCCCTGCATTCAGAGTAATTCTCTTGAAGGACATAGGCTTGAGGGTCTCTTTTGCAGTGCCATGAGAGAACAAGCAAAACTGTTTATAATACCCGGTTTGTATAAGGCCCTGCAAGTGTATTGTGGATGTACACAGTGTTTCCATCACTCCAGTGATGAAAGGCACATCCAGTGCACTGGAACAACGAAGATGTCTCAGCGAGTACTCCCTCAGGGCCATTGCCCAATATTTGTGAGCAGTCCCAACAAGGACATCTTGGAATTATGCTATGAAACTATCATATAGGTGCCACAGGATGCTTAATGAAGGGGTAATTGCAGCCCATTTAAGCAAACACCTTCTGCTTGAACTCTACAGATGCTTTACCAATACGAATGTTGCCATTGTTCGCATAAGATCTGTGTATTTTTCTTCCCCAAATAACACACTGGGTAACAACAGACAAACTACATTGGTACAATAGAGAATTTTTCTAAGTCACTGTGCTCAGTGGCCTGTTCAGACAAAAAGGCAATGCTGCAGCAGTTATGTCAAAGCTGCAGTGAAGACAAATCAGAAATGACATTAGTTTCAATTAAATTACTGCTCAACTATAATAAGGTAACTAAATTAAAGAGTCTCTGCTGCTAAAGATCTTTATTATTATATGATAATTTCCACAAATGAAATGCATCTTTGGATGATCAGTCTAGGATTTTTTTTAACCAGTGAAAATAAAAATAGTCTTCATTCTCATCAGGGACACAGTTATTTGTGCTTGTGGATGAGACAGAGTAAAGGATCCAGGGCTGTCAAGCAGTGACAATTTGTATGAAATATTTGAAAGAAATAGGAATGTGGAAAAATGTCTCAGGGACACAGATAAGTAAGTTATTTAAGAAACAACTTCAAATTCATGCAAAAATAAAAGCTTCTTCTGCCAAATGAGTGAAACTTGTCAAGTCTACTAGATCTCTTAATTAACTGGGAACATGAAAGAAGCTCCCTTCGAGGTATTTGAGCTTTCAGGCATCATGGCTAGTTCTTCTTGCAGAGTATAAAATGAACAATGCATTTATTAAGCCCATAAAGCCACTTGGATGAGCTGAAAATATAGATGACTAATCAGGGGAGAAATTAAATTATTCATAATGTGGAAACAATCACACTGGAAGGAAGGAAGGAAGGAAGGAAGGAAGGGTTAAAAACAGCTGGCAAATTCACATTTTGACTGTACTGGAGGGCAAAGAAGGACTTGGATATGTGCTATCCAACCCCCTTAAAATCCCTTTCTTTCAAAATTCACAAGCCTATACTATCTCTAACAGATCTTTGTAAACATTTTTCATAGGAATCAGAAATAGGAATCTCATTAATAATAAGAAAAACATAACAGTTCTGCAGTTGATTTGACTCTCTTATAGTAGCCCAATGTTCCACATACCACTGCATTGGAAAACAATGACAGAAGGAAATACACTTCTAGAAGCATTAGTCTGTAATCTGTTGCACTTTGTGGGGATTATGTCAGATAAACACATACAAACAAAAAAACACAACTCCTTCGCTAGGACATTTATTACTTCTCTCTCCTGCACCTGACAGAGACTGCTGGCCAAAAAATATATTGCTTTAAATCAACAAACAACCCCCCTCTCACCCCCCGACAAGTTAATTCCACTTGCCATAATTTTGGCAACATATTTTTGCCCTTGAAAAAAATCTCCAGGGTTCACATTTTCAGCACTTTCTGAAAAATGGGCTCCTTTTAAACCATTGATCTGGGCACCCAAACTGCAGTTCCGATCAAAATTACTGAGCTTGAAACATTCAGTTCTCAGTGAGTGAAAGATTGCAAAGTAAGTCCGTCCTCAGATGAGATGCTTCTCCCAGTGGCAAGCACACAAGTAATCCTCAGTGTATTGCTGTTCCTTAGAGGAACAAATGGCAATATCAGTGTGAGCAAGGACTGTTAAGAACAGACTCAATCAAGAGCAGACTCAAACAAGAACAGAGAGTGCATGTTAACAACAGAGGCAATCAACAGAGTCAATCAAGGACAGAAGGTGCATGACAATAAGGTTTGTTTTGCGCTTTGTTTATCTTTCCTTCCCCCCCCCCCAATTAATCTCAGTTCCCGTACACACCAAGTGTTAAATATTAACTGAAATATATTGACTAAAGTAAATGTTGCTCTGGGTGTTCTGGTCACACCACCCCCCTCCAAAGAACAGCAACAAGTAATTCAGGAAGTCTGCACTGATATTTTAATTATATTTGTGTGCTTTAAAGACCTAGAACTGAAATCTACTTTTCTCTCATCCTTGAAGCACAGCATTTTAAGACACTACAGGGAACTTAATTCTAGGTGTTGAAAAGTTTGTCATAGTTCTTCTAATCCCTCTTTTGTTTTCAGATGAAAAAAGAGATTTTGGAGAGCATGTGAAGGCAAAATGAGAGCAGAACACTTTCAATGAAGTTAAATAAGATATTATTTATTGAACACCATCCTCAGACACATGATGGGATTTGGGGTTTGTCCTGTGCAGGGGCAGGAGCTGGACTGGAGAATCCTTGTGGGTCCCTTATAACTCAGGATATTCTATGATTCTGTGGTTGATTATGAGTAGCAAGCCAGCAAGGAAAGGACCTGAGGCCAGCAGACCATACTACGTGTATGAGTAGCTCTTTAGCTTCAGTGCACTTCTCAGTGCTCATGGATACTACATACAAATAAACTGCATCAGTTTATTGTCAAATAAAAATCTGTGGAGCTAATACTCCTGAGAATGGCTATAATCTGCTTCATGACTTTTATTGCTAGTGAAAAGTGAGACAGCAATTGGCTTATGGAGAAAACTAAAAATTTGAATATGAGTATGTTGGTTTGGCTTTGTGTAAATTCTGTATCTGCACTTGGGTCTGATCCAGCCCAGCCAGCCAACCTGTTGGGATTAAATCTAACAGAGGTTTTTCTCCTCCACAACTATGAGACTACTGCTTTAGGTTTATTAAATGCCACCTCTATACTGCAATAGAGAGTGAATGACCAACACACATACATGCCACACATCCCTGTGCTGGCTCACACACTAACATCACTTCTAATTCACCTTTTTCTACATCAGGACAGCAGAGGCCATCACACAGCAATTAAACAAAGCAGTTCCTGATGCAAACTTATTTTGAAGCCTAAACTCCTATAAGTATCAAGTCTAGTAGGAGTTTCAATAGATTGAAAATGAAATGATGTGAATTATTTATACTTGGGATATTTAGATTAGGCACACGTACAAAAATTTCACAGCATTTAGTAACTGGACACAGTCACTTGCAAATGGACAAGTGAGAAGAATCTCACTTCCCAAATTGCAGAAGACTCATTAAAGAAAATGTCCATAAACTGCATGACTAGATTTTATAGTAAGGAAAAACTGACTGATCTTCTAGTTATGGGGGATTTGGGAACTTTTATACATTTATATATTATACTGATGTGGAATTTGTAGGTTTTATATTACATTATCATTTATCAATGTTGTCTTTGCTTTTCCTCATGACCCTTTCTATATTCCTTTTCTAAAGACAGCTTGACCTAAGCAAAATGTCTTGGGAATTTTCCAGCTTGTTTTCTATCAAATAAATGTCTTACCTTTAAAAAATCCTTTAGCTCCATAGAAAAGCAGCTCATGCAGGATAAAGTGAGATAGATGTCACGCTACAAACTGCATGTTTGCTTCTGCTGCCCCAGTGACTGCTCTCGCATGCAGCAAACCCATGGGTGTCAGGGAAAATTTGGTAATCTGGACTTCCAGTGGCTCTGCCTTCCACATAGACTGAATCACCTGCAAGTCTTAATATCTTTGACTTGTGAGATGTTGTGACCTCCAGTATGGGCTAAAGTAACAAAGGATGGTTTCTGGTTTGACAAAGTCCATGCTTTTTTTTTTGTTTTGTTTCCTTTTATTTTCTTTCTCCCTTCAAGAAAACATGATATACTCCACACGTCTATTTAAGTGGAAAAAGAAATTTTTGAGGATATCTTTAAAATATCTTTAGTTAAAATAGAAATCAAATAACTCCTGTTCAGTGTTTGAATATCTGAGATTTAGGAACAACATAGAAATTGGTATATCAGAAGGTGAGAACAGAGAGGTTTGGAAGAAGATTCAAGAAGTGTTCAAAGATGTCTTTATCCCACAAGGAATCTAGGAACATAATGAAGGACAAAGAGAAACAAACAGAACTTGATTATACGGAAAACTTGAAGCGTCATTATCTGAAGACTTTTAGATTTTTTCTCATTGCTTTCATACCTTAAAAATACACCCTGCCCCTCCAATTTCTCCATTTGCTTACATATTATATAAATTTAAAATATAATAGGAAAAATTGTATTTGGTTAAGATTACAAAAAACATATCAGAACTAACAGCTTTTATGCAATTCAGTGACCAGGGTAGGAAATTCCTACCAACCAATTCAGGCATTTGAGAAAGTGGAAATTTTGGACATTTTCTTTAGGTTTATGTCCCTTCAAAATTATGCCTTTCCCAAATTGTGCTGTGACTTTAAGCCCCACATCCTATGAAAGTGGAAATCCTGTACCACTCAGGAAAAAACCACAATGTTACAGAGTCTTGTTTCAGCAACAGAAATTCTCATTAAAGAGTATTTCTTGCTGGAAGCAGCTTAGCTCAGAGAGGAATGGCTTCAAGTGTGTGCCAACATCTTTCCTTGTAAGAGCTTCCCATTTCATAATCACAGAATTTAAACTTGAACAGGTGTCCAAAAGCTTCTAGGGGCTTATGCAAATTAAACCAAATCATTTGGTGCTTGTATATTATTAAAGCTCATCATTTAGAACTATTTTAATTACACATATTTAATTCAAATAAAAAGATATTTTGCAGACATTTAAAGATCTTTCAAGTCCCAAGAAATAAAGGATCAACAGGATTAGCAAGTCTTTTGGTGTCCCAAAGTACAAGCATATCAGGTTCAGTAATAAGAAAGTATTTGGTAGAGGAAAAAGGATTCAGGTTTGATATCAAAATACATTATCACGCTTGTAGGTAAGAATTGAAATTGTTGAATGAAAACAGAATAGCCCTTCCTGTATTCATTTCTGCAATTCATGTGACAAGGGTATTAATGTTATTAAAAAAATCCAACGAAACAGATAGAAAACATTTGATGTGACAGGTGCATGAGATTTTGTAGATCTGAAAGGATCTTTGCAGTTTAAAGTATGTGGAGAAAAACACAGATAAAAATAACATGTGTAATTTTTATTTATAAACAGAAAAAAAAGACAATGATGCTGCCTAGAATACACAGAAATTATACATGAGCTGGCAAGAAAGTTATTGAAAAATTGAGTCGTCTAAAATGGTAGAGAAATTAGGCACCTTTAAACAAGTAGATAAAGACTTTTGCTATGGTTTTAATAATGCAGGTCCATTAAAAATCTTCTCAGGTTCTTGGGCTGGGTCTGATCAAGGCTGAAAAATCATAGGTTACTGCAGTAAAGTGCTAATACTCTTCATGGAATCAAATATGTATTTAGATAACAGCATAACAGAAGCAATGGGACAAATGGATTTAGGATAAGAGAGTCTGGTTGGGCTTAGGAAGGCATTGTTATAACATCCATCCTTTGGGATTCCTATTTTTTCAATATGGGTAAAAAAAAATAGGGCAGAGACAAATCAGCAATGAGACGGATTCTGGTCATAATGTAAAATAATTCATATGCAATAACCCTTCAACATGAAATGTCCCTGGGGATATAAAGACAAACGTAAGCAATACCGATACATACATGTAAAAATGCAAAGGTTAGAGTATAAACAATAAAACCAATCATGTTGATATTGTGCCATTTCTGGAGGGCATGCTCCTAGCAAAAAATATCACAAGGGATGGCAGAACCCTGAGATTTTTTGATCGCATGAAAGATTCATGACAACACCTGGAAAGTTAAGAGACTTGTCTGTAGTCTACAGCTGGTAAATTTTCTTGTAAGACGGGCACAAGTCATTTAATTTCAGTATTTGTGGATGTTAATAAATGGATAATGATATAAACTTCTGTAATATGCAGTATGATGTCATTGATTTTTAACCAGAAATACTGTAACTTGCCATCAGTTTTCCGGGATATTAAATTTCCTTCATGAAATCATAGGGTGATTCTGATCTTACTGCAAAATTGTAAAATTGAGATCTGGTATTATACGAATCCTAAATTTTTTTTTTTTTTGCAAGATAAAATGATAAACAGTTATAAGAAAAACTTTAATCCCTCAGTTCTGTTTGCCTTTTCCTACTTTCCAAGATTCAAACCTACCATCTATCCTTTTTCTCTTCATTATCTCCTTAAACTCCAAGTTAATAATACCTTCCTCTTCTTTCAAAATCCTTTCAAAATGGGGGATGAACCAATAATACCCTCTTATCACATAACTTCCGTTAGAAATCAGGAGGCAAACACTTAGTACATAGGAAGAATTTGAAACCATACATGGAAAACAGGTAAAATTATGGGCAAGCAGTAGTACATAATTTAAATCCTGTTCAATACATTTAAGGACTACTATCAAAATCTCCAGTTCTTCCATCTGGAGGTCACATTACTGTGGTATTTACTTTTTCTTGTATTTTACATATTTATTTATTTATCATTGTCATATTAGTGCCTTTTTTTTTTTCTATCTCCTTGGACCACATGAGTTTCATTAGAGGTATTTGGAGAAAACTTCTATACCAAACCGTGCTTAGCATCCTGCTACTAACAGCATGGGAGAAGAGCACAGAACACCACTCCAAATCATCCAGTGGTTTTAATCCATTTCAACTTTCCCAGTCTGTCTACTGCTTTGGTTTGGTAGAACGCAGTGAGCACACCTGGTGAGCATCACTCCAGGAAAAATAACTTGAAAGAATTACCTTTAAATATGTCTTTCTTCTTTAGTCATTAATTTCCCATGCATTTTGTTAACTGCGTTTAGTTATATATAATTGTACATGTATTTGGACCATCATCTTTTACACCAATCATATTACTCATTTGGCTTAAGTGAAATCTATCTTAGTTACACTTTTATTACAGTTTAACCTAATTTATCCTCCCCAAAAAATTGATTTTGAAAAAAATGTTAGTATACATTTTCTACTTGCTAACACCTCTTCTCATGCTAAATACAATGTCAGTATTGGGAAGTAGCTATTATGTATCAGCATATCCAGATGTTATATACTTCAGTGAAGGAAAAATCCTCAGGGCCTGATTTTCCTTTCTTGTACTTTTTGCAAAACTAAAATTCTCTTGATACGCATAAGGGCGACTAAAAATAATTGCCAGCTTGAAGAGAGGGAGCTGTACCTTGCGGTGCTGATAAAACCAATTTTGAACTGATCATTTTATCACAGACTCCTGTAAGCAAGGAATCGATACTGAGAAGTGAGGAGCTCAGAAATGACTTGAAAATGCATAACACTTACACATTTATTATTAAATATAAATATAAATATAAATATATAAATATATATATATATATATGCTCCTTTTTGATTACAAATAAATTCAGTGAAGCTGATGTGATTTCAATAAACTTTAAGCTAAAATAGGTTTCCAGGTAGGAGTGGTTGTTTTCTTAACCTACTCATGATATCTGTCCCTATTTTATCTTCTCTTCTAAAAGGAAGACTGAAAAGAGTAAGCTTTAATTACCTTAAATGTACTCTTTCTTTACAAGTTCCTGTTGTCTATGACCAAGAGATGTTTTTACCTCTATAGATTATAGGTTATGCAATAAAACTGATATTATGAATTTAAAAAATGTTTGAAGACTGTGATATATTGATCTACAAATTTAGTGGAAGTAAGGGAAAGAGTTACATTATAAATTCCTCCACATCCATTTTGATATAATAAAAGTACTAAAAATCTGGTGATAAAAACACTCAGATTACGTTCTTCACTGTACCTGGAACTAAAATTTACTGAAAAACAGTTAGTAAGGGTTACTCTGATTGATTGCATCCTTCACCCATCTTCTCTGGGATATCACTCCTGCAAAGCTTTTGAAATCAGCCTGAGGGGGTTTCTTCAGCTCTTTCATTGAGATGTCAATTTTCAGGAACTGCATATTTCCAGGAACTATCCTTCAACTATATGCTTTTCTGTTGTTATTTCTTCAGAGAAACCTTGTCTGAAGTTGGAGCAGCTTTATCAAAGCATATCAAATTTAACAACAAAATCTAACTAAAAAGCCATACCTCCTCTCTGCTCTCTTGGTGCTCTCCTGAAAGCTAATGATCAAGGCATTTTTATACAAATATTTTAAAATATTTTTTCAAGATGCAAAGTTATCTCAGATTAAAGAAAAATACCAGGTTTTAAATCAAATGTTTTGCATGAATAATACCTTTGAGAGCATTCTAACTATTCATTATCTAACTTTTGTATTGTTATCAGCTGAAATAAGAAAAGGTATTTGTTAGAGGTTTATGTATCATTGCTGGATCCAAGAGGAATTAGGCTGCTGGTGTTCTGTATGCCCAGATCTACCAGTATTGATAGTGAAGACATGCTCCCAGGAAACAAACACACAAAAGCCCACATGTACCCCACATATATACATATCAGTGTGGTTGTCCACATAGATCTCAGAGAAAAACTTGGAATACCCACGGGGACATAGACAGCACTAGTGGCCTCATCCTGCTTTCCTCTGGGGCTGGGCAGGAGGGAGGCCCACTTGTTACCATACTGTACACACACATACATCTCTATATCTGTCTGTCTATCTATCTATCTATATCTATATCTATATCATCTATATCTAAATCTATATCTATATATTT